>JAAGEH010000079.1:5177999-5191505 GCA_011751065.1 Lasiurus cinereus | reverse complement strand
TTATTTTATTATCTGGTTCCTTCACTGGAATATAAGTTCTAATGATAGAGCCATTTTTGTCTCGCTTAAGCACAGCTGTATTTAGAGCCTGTATTTATACAGGCTCACAACCCACGTTCAATAATAAATACATATTTGTGGTTGGGGGCGGGGGGAGTTCATTAGCCTGGTTAAGCCATTATACTGTACAAGCCTTACAAGAACCACGTCTTATCTTGTCAGTGCATGGCACATAGTAGGAATACAATACATTAACATCTCCGAAATGAAGATGCCTTCACAATAATGGCTTTTTAGAATGCATACAATGTGGTAGTTATCATTTTCTGGTTTGGGGGACAGTTCCTCTTCCCTGCCAACTGCTCAGTCCATTCTTGTATAAAGGGCTTCAATTTTTGTGTATTCCACCACCATCCACTGTCTAGCGTAAAAGAGAAACATTTTAGCTTTAGGTGCTTCAGTCATAGAAGGTCCGTGGGAAGGGACGTAGATCTTTACAGGTGCAAATCGGATCCGACTGCACACAGACTTTGCATCCTTTTTTCTCTTTAATAATGGGCCTTTCGTCATCGTGCAGGTACAAATAGATGCACTTCACTCTTTTACGGCTTCATTTATGTGTATTTAAGTTCCATGTTATTGCTGTTGCAACCGAAGTAATAGTGAATAGCTTTGAACTATTACTCCTGTGAAGATGGAATATGGAATTTTGATAGCTACTTTAATTTGCCCTTCCCCCCAAAAAAATATTTAATACAGTCTATATACCTACCAGTAGGAATATACATGTTCATATTCCTATACTCTTTGACATAAATATTAAATTCTTTTTCTAATAGGCAAAAAAAAATAGCATTTTAAATTCATATTTCTTTGTTATTATGTAGTCATTTTAGGCTTTTATAGTTGGAAGAAACTTAAGGGTTATAGGTATATCTTATTATTTATAACCCAGATCTTTATATTTTACTGCCCTCTTATTTATAAGTTTTATTATGGGTTCATTGTCAAAAAAAATAGCCTTTAGTCATTCTTGGGTGTGAACTTTTAACCTACTTATAATGGTACTACATAACTTAATTGCTAATTTAAATGGATGTTTTCTAAACTTAAATCAATAAAATATAAGACAAATACAGTGTACTTATTGTTTATGGCTTGAATCTGTGAAATTATCATTGTATTTCACACCCAGATATTAAGTATAGTTTAATGGTTAGAGCAATTGGCTCAAAGGGAAAATTAATCCTGCAGTGTAGCTAGCAAAGAACAAGTAACTATCTGACTTGAATTTTAACTTTCAAGAAATCAAAATCTGGCATTAAAAATGAAAATCTTGAAATTTCCTTTATATAATTAACAAAATTGCAACACAATGAAAAATTTTTGCATGATAGCAACATCTTGTCCTTCTCTTTTTCTTTTTAAATTTCCTTATTGATTAAGGTATTACCTATGTGTCCTTATCCCCTCATGACCCCCCGCCCCCAACTCCCTACTCATGCCCTCACCCCCATTGTCTGTGTCCATTGGTTAGGCTTATATGCATATATACAAGTCCTTTGGTTGATCTCCCCCCCTTACCCCCACCCTCCCCTACCTTCCCTCTGAGGTTTGATGGTCTGATTGATGCTTCTCTGTCTCTGGTTCTGTTTTTGTTCATCAGTTTATGTTGTTTATTATATTTCATAAATGAATGAGATCATGTGATATTTATCTTTCTCGGACTGGCTTATTTCACTTAGCGTAATGCTTTCTAGTTCCATCCATGCTGTTGGAAATGGTAAGAACTCCTTTTTTACTGCCGCGTAATATTCCATTGTGTAGATGTACCACCGTTTTTTAATCCACTCATCTGCTGATGAGCATTTAGGCTGTTTCCAAATCTTAGCTATGGTGAATTGTGCTGCTATGAACAGAGAGGTGCATATATGCTTTCTGATGGGTGTTTCTGGTTTTTTTGGATATATTCCCAGAAGTGGGATTTGTCCTGTGGGTTTTTGTTTGTTTGCTTGTTTTGTTTTTTTACCATGTGTTACTACTGTCTTCTGTTTTACATTTTCAGTTCAGAGAAACCCAACTGGGATTACCATGCTGAAATACAGGCATTTGGACATCGGTTACAGGAAACCTTTTCCTTAGATCTTCTCAAAACTGCATTTGTTAATAGCTGCTACATTAAAAGTGAGGAGGCCAAACGCCAAAAACTTGGAATAGAGAAAGAAGCTGTTCTTCTGAATATTAAAGATAATCAAGAACTCTTTGAACAGGGGTCATCTTTTTCAAAAGCTTGCCTCACACAGTTTCTTGAGAACGAATTCCCAGACTTGCCTCCTGAAGGCGTTCAGAGTCTCGTTAACTTTCTCACTGGTGAGGAAGTCGTGTGTCATGTGGCTAGAAACTTGGCAGTGGAGCAGTTAACGCTGAGTGCAGAATTTCCGGTGCCCCCGACTGTATTACAGCAGACTTTCTTTGCCGTGATTGGAGCCCTGCTACAGAGTAGTGGACCTGAGAGGACTACACTTTTCATCAGGGTAGGTCATTATTTTTTATTTATTTCTTTTTTAAATATTTTATTGATTTTTTACAGAGAGGAAGGGAGAGGGATAGAGAGTTAGAAACACCGATGAGAGAGAAACATCCATCAGCTCCTTTCTGCACGCCCCCTACTGGGGATGTGCCCGTAAACAAGGTACATGCCCTTGACCAGAATCAAACCTGGGACCTTTCAGCTCTCAGGCCGACACTCTATCCATTGAGCCAAACTGGTTTCGGCAGGTAGGTCATTATTAATTGCACATATTGGGACATACTCAGGTGGACAGAAAGAAAAAATATCTTTTTTTAAAAAATATATCTTTAAAATGTATACATATTATTATTAATTTCAGAGAGGACAGGAGAGAAAGAAAGAGAAACATCATTGATGAGAGAGAATTACTGATGGCAAACAGTGAATAACCATGTATGTCTTATAAGGCATCTCTGTACATTAAGATATTCAAAATCCCCGACTGAGAATGAACTTAGAAATATTTTTATCACTGAAGCTGAAATAGAGATCTAGAGCTTGGGAAAGTGTTGTAATGAAATTGACTATTTCGTGAACTGAGGAGTCTTTTTTTTCTCCCACTTGGGCCTCAATTTATCCCTCCTATTATGCACTGTTCACACAAGTTATTTGCAGTGCATTATGAAAATTAATGTTTATTTCTATAATTCCATACAATATAATTTATTGCCAAAAAATGCTTTGAACGATCATAATTTGTTCCTCTTTTTTTTTATAAACTGAAAGTATGTAAGTCATAAACACTTAAAAGGCAGTTAATATGAAATTATATGTTGAGGGAGGTAAATCAAAGCATTTTACTGAGGGCGTTCAGAGGAGATTCGAGGGCTAGGAAGACAGTGAGATCCCATGTCCTCAGCCTGGCTGTGATCTCCCAGCTTCACAGTTGCCGAAATCCTAAAATCATTATTTAAATGATTTCTTTAAAATCATGAACTTAGACAAAGAAGTGCTGTTATCTAGAAGACCTTTAGTGTCTTTTTATAAGTTTATTCATTAATTAAACTCTTTGTAAAACTATTTTTCTTATTGATAATATATTTCTAAATTATGAGATAGGATTTTACCTTCAACCATGATTTTTGTAATAAGATTTATATGAGAAACTTATATCAAATGTAAAGGAATAGTATATTTCCATTTCTCATTCAGTTTTTAATTCAGGTTTTAAAATTGTGCTTTGAATTATGGTCCTTATTTTCTTTATACTAATTTTAACATATAAATTCTATTTTTATATGCAGGACTTCTTAATTACTCAACTGACTGGGAAAGAACTCTTTGAAATTTGGAAGGTCGTCAATCCCATGGGGCTATTGGTGGAAGAATTGAAGAAAAGGAATATCACTGCTCCTGAACCGAGACTTACCAGGCAGTCTGGAAGCACCACAGCTGTGCCTCTGTATTTTGTTGGCTTATACTGGTTAGTAACATTTTAATCTTAATTTCATTATATTGATTGAAATCCTTAAAAAATGACTTTCATAGTTCCTTAGTATAACCTCTAATTGTATTAAAAATATATTTAAAATCTCATTTCTGTGATTATGTACTATTTAGGGAAAGGTAAGTCATCTGTGGATTGCTAATAGCATCATTCTTTCCACCCTGTATTTTCTTTCTCTTTTTTAAAATATATTTTTACTAATTTCAGAGAGAAAGGGAGAGAGAGAGAGAGAGATCAATGATGAGAGAGAATCATTTATTGGCTGCCTCCTGTGTGGCCCCTACTGGATATCAAGCCCTCAACCCAGGGATGTGCCCCAACCAGGGATCAAACCTAGACCTCCTGGTTCATAGGTTGCTGTTCAGCATTGAACCACATAGGTCAGGCTCTTTTTTAAATTTCTATTTTATTTTTCAATTACCATGACATTCAATATTATTTTATACTGTTTTCAGGTGTAAGCATAATGTTTAGACAGTTATATAATTTACAAAGTGATCTTCCTATATTTCCAGTACGCACTTGGCACCATGCATAGTCATTAAAATATTATTGACTATACTAGAGGCCCGGTACATAAAATGTGTGCATTTGTGGGGTGGAGGGGTCCTCCAGCCTGGCCTGTGCCCTATCACAGTGCAGGAGCCCCGAGATCAATTGCCCCAAAGAGGTAGGTCCTGCCCACCCATCCTGGGCTCCTTGATGGATTGCCCCAAAGAGGTAGGCCAGAGCCAGGGGTCCCACCTCTGTGCTGCATGGAGCCAGGAGGCAGAACTCCCAGGACCCTTAAGCAGGCCCCACCATGGGAAGCCGGGAGGAGGGGGGACCCCCAGGCAGGCCTCACCTCATGGAGCCAGGACCCCCAGGCAAGTCTCGCTGCACGGAGCCGGGGGACCCACCTCCTCCTTGGTTCGAGGGCAGAGCTGGGTGGAGGCGGGACTCCCAGGCAGGCTCTGCGAAAATGCAGCCTCAAGCCCAGCCTCCACCCACCTGTGTGCGCCCACTGTGCGCACAGTCATCTTGTGACCATGTGAGGGCATCATGGCGTGGTGACCACTTAGGCTTTTATTAGTAAGGATTCCCTGTGCTGTACTTTATTATTATTTTTTTTAATGTATTGTTATTGACTTTAGAAAGGAAAGGAGAGAGAGAGAAACATCAATGATGAGAGAGAATCCTTGATTGGCTGCCTCCTGCATGCCTCACACTGGGGATTGAGCCCTCAACCCAGGCATGTGCCCCAACTGTGACCTCCTGGTTCATAGGCCAATGCTCAACTGCTGAGCCACACTGCCTGGGCTATGCTGTAGTATTTACATCCCATGACTATTTTGTAACTTCCAGTTGGCATTTCCTAATCCCTTCACCTTTTTCATGGTAATAGTAGCTTTTGATAACCAACTATTACTATAACATTTCATGGAATATATGTTAATCTAAATATTTCTGTAGAAGAAATAAAAATTTTGATTCAAGTTTTGCAGATTTAACAGTAAGCCACACTTGTAACAACTTCAGCTGAGCCAAAAATTGGAAAAAGAAAGGTTTAGTTGTCCATCAAAATGTATAAATCAACTCATGTTCAGAACTTTTTAGTTTTCTTGGGTAACAGTGACTTGCCCCAAATTGATTTCAGGTGGATTTGAGTATTAAATGTAAACAATAAATATTAAGATAACTAAGAAGTTAGGTAAATTATTTCCTAATCGTATATGATGTAGGGATTTTTAAATATATTTTATTGATTTTTCACAGAGAGGAAGGGAGAGGGATAGAGAGGCAGAAACATCTATGAGAGAGAGACATTGATAAGCCACCTCCTGCACGCCCCCTACTGGGGATGTGCCCGCAACCAGATACATACCCTTGACCAGAATCAAACCTGGGACCTTTCAGTCCCCAGGCCAACGCTCTATCCACTGAGCCAAACCGGTTTCAGCTGATGTAGGGCTTTTTAGCTATAAAAGCAGTGGAGGACATTACAGAGGAGAAAATGGGTGGTAATACAAAGTTTCACTTTAGTTTTAATTAAAGTGTAAAGCAAAATACAAGATACTCCTTTGCTCCTCCTATTGGCAACTCTTGAACATATCCTTTATCAACAGTTCATATATTATTGCTGGTAGAAAGAAAAAAGTGGTACAATATTTCTATTCTTTCTGGTGGATGATATTGCCAAAGTAAGACTTATAAGGCAAGACTGATTTGCAGGCTGTGCTTTGTGATATGCCAGGTAATTTCGACTGCTGTTGTTTTTACTCTAGTGATTTGGACTGCTGTTGTTTGTACTCTAGTGATAAAAAGTTGCTTGCAGAAGGACCTGGGGAGACAGTCTTTGTTGCAGAAGAAGAAGCTGCTAGAGTGGCACTGAGGAAACTCTACGGATTCACTGAGAACAGACGGCCTTGGGACTATTCCAAACCCAAAAAGAATTTCAGAGCAGAAAAGACCATAACTGCCGGCTAGCCAGCCAAAGATGTGGGAACCTGAAAGTTGTAAGCAAAACATGGAGACAAGAGTCAGATGTCCAAACCTTTACATTGTTCAAATTGTAAAGAAATAGGTTTTATTCCTTGTACCGATTTCTAAAAGTAAACAAGTATTCATCAGGGCACAGGTGTTTTGTGTGTTTTTTTTAAAATAATTTTTGTTTCATCATCATTTTTGAAGTTTTCCCAATAAATTTTTTCTAGGTTCTTCGTTTTATTATTGTATATAACTTGTACAGTTAGGTGTATTTTATTCCCTTCTAGCTTTGAGGTATAGTTTAAATGTTTTTTTTTCTTTGTTTTATGTGAACTTTGCTGTAATACCAATAAAAAAGGTACTCTTTCTCTCTTTGTTTCATTATAGTTTAATTTGATATACCCAGGTGAGTGAACTTAGCCTCTCTAATATAATTTTAGCTAAAATACTAATATTATTACTTAATCTTTAGAAATGTAGGGTGCATATTATAGCAATTAGGTGTTTACATCTCTAGATTCTCTCTAGGTTTACAAATCTGTATAGTAACACATTTCATAGTTATTCAGTTTCTATAATATAAATGGAAGAAAAGATACATTTTATGTTTTTGAAATAAAACACGAAGATCAAAAAGCAACTCAAAGTATTAATACCAATGCTAATGGAAAAATAAAATATGTATTTATCAATTTGATATTTCATAATAATAATCATAGTTACTATATGCCAAGCACTGTTCTCTATGTAGTTTATTGTTTAATTTGGTAGAGGACAAATCTTAAAGAGTGTCCTCTGGCTCTTTAATCCTTTGTGTTCAGTTCCATAATCCGCAAACTCCCTTTGATTTATTCTCTAAGGTTTTGGCAGCAGTAATAATTTTCAGTTTCAGTTTGCCAGTAGTCACTCCCAGAGGTTATTAAGAAAAGTAGGGAACTACAACTAAAAGACAGAACGGACATCATCCAGAACCACAGGAAAGCTGGCTGAGTGGAAGTTCTACAACTAGAGGGAAAGAGAGGGGCTCACAGAGACCCAGAGGAGCTGCAAAAAGCTGAGGTACGGAGACGAGCGCGCTGCGAGAGCGGGTGCCGGAGTACCTGGCTGGCTTTCTCTGGCGGGAGGGAAACGGAGACTCCCAACGGCATTGAACCCCTTCTCTTACGACACTAAACCCCAGATCCAGCCGAAACTCATACGGGGCGAGTTTGGACTGTGAAAAGGGAGAGGTGCACAGAAATTTAGGGGAGTTGCAAAGTATCGGAGGTCTGGTCGCGCACGGCACCACGCGGAGGACGGATTGCTGATTGTGCCGCTGGCTTTCGCGAGTGGGCGGGAGACAGACCCTCCCAACTGTGCCACTTCTGAGTCCACTGGGCCCCTGTTTTGGGCGAAACCCTGGGGACCTAGACTCGTGTGGTCCTGGTTCGCAGGGGAGCCGGAAAGGCAGCGGTCAGAGGCGCTGCGGGTGCGCGCGCACAAGGACCACTCCAGCCATTACCCAGTCACGTGAGACTCAGGGGCCGTGGAGGGCGGGGCCGACTGGAAGGCAAGGCGGTCCCTTAAGCCCTGAGACTCCACCCTCCCAAGCTCAGCAGAGGCTTCTTTGGCTGAATCCAGCACAGAAGTTTCCCCGGCACAGTGAAAATGCCGAGACAAGGGAAGGGATTACAAGCAAAAGAAATGGAGGAAAAAAAACGACTGGATATAGAGTTCAAAACCACGCTTATAAGGTTTTGCAAGAATATGCTAGAAAAGATGGATAAATTTAGTGAGACCCAAGAGAAGATAATAAATACACTGACTGAAATGAATACTATTACGCAGAGTACTAACAGCAGACTAGAGAAAGGCAAGGATCAAGTCAAAAATTTGAAATATAAAGAAGCAGAAAACATTCAACTGGAAAAGCAAGAAGAGAAAATCCAAAAATGTGAAGATAATGTAAGGAGCCTCTGGGACAGCTTCAAGCGTACCAACATCAGAATTGTGGGGGTGCCAGAAGAAGAGAGAGAGCAAGATACTGAAAACCTGTTTAAAGAAATAATGACTGAAAACTTCCCACATCTGGTAAAAGAAATAGACTTACAAGTCGAGGAAGCACACAGAACGCCAAAGAAAAGGAACCCAAAGAGGACTACACCAAGACACATCATAATTAAAATGCCAAGAGCAAAAGACAAAGAGAGAATATTAAAAGCAGCAAGAGAAAAACAGTTTATTACCTACAAGGGAGCACCCATACGACTGTCAGCTGATTTCTCAACAGAAACGATGCAGGCCAGACGGGAGTGGCAAGAAATATTCAACGTGATGAACAACAAGAACCTACAACCAAGAATAATCTATCCAGCAAAGCTATCATTCAGAATTGAAGGGCAGATAAAGACCTTCACAGAGAAGAAAAAGCTGAAGGAGTTCATCAACTCCAAACCAGTATTATATGAAATGCTGAAAGGTACCCTTTTAGAAGAGGAAGAAGAAAAAGGTAAAAGACAAAAAATTATGAACAACAAATACACATCTGTCAACAAGTGAATCTAAAAATTAAGTGAATTAAAAATCTGATCAACAGAATAAACTGGTGAATATAATAGAATCAGGAGCACAGAAAGGGAGTAGACTGATAATTCTCAGGAGGACAAAAATCATAAAGCATCAAACAGACTGTGAAATTATAGCAGAAAGATTAAAGTTAGGTGAGGTAAATAAGTGATCAATCAAAGGACTTGTATGCATGCTTATAAACATAACCAATGATCACAGACACTGGGGGGTCTGGGTACGCCTGGGAGGGAGGAGGGGCAATGGGGAGATATGTATAAAAATTAATAAAAATTAAAAAAAAAAAGAATCAAAGATGATCAGATACATTTGGAGATTCAAAAAAAAAAAAAGAAAAGTAGGAATGGGGAGTCAGCAATAGAAAAGGTAAAATGTTTAAATGGGATAGCACTGTTGCTATGAAATCTTTTTTATAAGGGAAGATGAAGGACCTCTGACACTTTCCTGAGATTGGTTAGGAAAGTGGAATTTAATGTCACATGTATGAGGGTTTTCAGATATCACAGCTAACACAGAGACTGGAGTGGAAGGTTTGAAAATTACGTAGTTGGTTGATTTGGTGTAAATTATTTCACCTTTCTTTTGAGAGTTAACTCCTAATAATTGAATACAGGGACAAAGGACCAAACTCAGTAATAAAATGCTGCATTTAAGTGTGTCACCCACAATAAGGAAACATGATTTGACAAGCATCTCATTGACACCAAAGGGGAAGAGAGATTACAGAAGGTTTCTGGGAAGCAAAACGTGATAAATGTCCTCCAACCACTCATCTATCATATGTAAAACTTCAGGTTCTAGCTAAGTTTGAATTTTATTTTATTTATTTAATTTTTTTAAATTAAATCTTTATTGTTCAGATTATTACATTTGTTTCTCTTTTTTTCCCTTCATAGCTCCCCTCCACCTGGCTCCCACCCCCCCATCTACCATTACCTCCCCCCACATTGACCTCATCCATAGGTGTATGATTTTTGTCCAGTCTTTCTCTCCCTGCACCCTTCTCACCCCTTTCCCCTGAGAATTATCAGTCCATTCCCTTTCTGTGCTCCTGATTCTATTATATTCACCAGTTTATTCTATTCATCAAATTTTTAATTCACTTAATTTTTAGATTCACTTGTTGATAGATAGGTATTTGTTGTTCATAATTTTTTATCTTTACCTTTTTCTTCTTCCTCTTCTTAAAGAGTATCTTTCAGCATTTCATATAATACTGGTTTGGTGTTGATGAACTCCTTCAGCTTTTTCTTATCTGTGAAGCTCTTTATCTGCCCTTCAATTCCAAATGATAGCTTTGCTGGATAGAGTATTCATGGTTGTAGGTTCTTGCTATTCATCATTTTGAATATTTCTTGCCACTCCCAACTGGCCTGCACAGTTTCTATTGAGAAATCAGCTGACAATCATATGGGTTCTCCCTTGTAGGTAATTAACTTTTTCTCTTGCTGCTTTTAATATTCTCTCTTTGTCTTTTGCTCTTGGTATTTTAATTCTGATGTATCTTGATGTGGTCCTTTTTGGATTCCTTTTATATGGGGTTCTGTGTGCTTCCTGGACTTGTAAGTCTATTTCTTTCACCAGGTAGGGGAAGTTTTTAGTCATTATTTCTTCAAATAGGTTTTCAGTATCTTAGTCTCTCTCTTCTTCTGGCACCCCCACAATTCTGATGTTGGTACACTTAAAGTTGTCTCAGAGGCTCCTTACATTATCTTCACATTTTTGGATTCTTTTTTTCTTCTTGCTTTTCCAGTTGAGTGTTTTCTGATTCTTTATATTTCAAATTTTTGACTTGATTCTTGCCTTCCTCTAGTCTGCTGTTAGGTCTCTGTATAGTATTTTTTATTTCAGTCTGTATGTTTAATTTCTAGTTGGTCCTTTTTCATCTCTAGTTGGTCCTTTTTCATCTCTAGTTGGTCCTTTTTCATCTCATCTTGGGTCTCGCTAAATTTATCCATCTTTTCTAGGAAATTCTTGAAAAACCTTATAACTGTGGTTTTGAACTCTATATCCAGTCGTTTGTTTTCTTCCATTTCTTTTGTTTGTGATCTGTTCCTTTGTCTCTGCATTTTCACTATGCTGGGAGAACTTCTGTGTTGTATTCAGCCTTATAAGACTTGCAAATCTGCAAAAGCCACTCGGTTGAGCTTGGGAGGTGTGGAGTCTCAGGGCTTAGTGGACTGCCTTGCCTTCCAGTCAGCCCCGCCCTACTTGGCCCCTGGGTCTCACGTGTCTTCGGTATTGGAGTGGTCCTTGGGGACCATATGAATCTGGGTCCCCAGGGTCTCGCCCCACACTGGGGTTTAGTGGAGTTAGAAGTGGCACAGTTGGGAGGCTCTGTCTCTTGCCCACTAGTGAAAGCCAGTGGCACAATCAGCAGTCAGTCTTCTGTGCGCAGTGCTGTGCGCGCCACCAGATTTCTGCCCTTTTGTGGCTCCCCTAAATTTCCACACACTTCTCCCTTTTCACAGTCCAAACTCCTCCCATATGAGTCTCGCCCGGACCTGGGGTTCAGTGCCATAGGGTAAGGGGCTCAGTGTAGTTGGGAGTCTCCTGTCTCCTGCCAGAGAAAACGAGCCAGGTTTTCCAGCACCTGCTCTCTCCATGTGCTTGTCTCCATACCTCAGCTTTTAGCAGCTCCTCTCGGTCTCCGTGAGCCCCTCTCTTTCCTTCTTGTAGAATTTCTACTCAGCCAGCTTTCCTATGGTTCTGGATGATGTTCGTTCTGTCTTTTAGTTGTAGTTTTGAAATTGTTGTGCAAGGCAGCAGTTTAGGTGTTCACCTATGCCGCCATCTTGGTTTCTCCCAAATTTTATTTTAAATGAATGTTTTTAAAATAAATTAGTTGCAAACTCAGTAATCCGCGCCTTGCCGCCCCATTAGCAGGGCTAATAATGCGATCCAAAATTCTCCTGTTTAGGGCAATTTGCAGGATCTTAACCTACAAGACTGGAGAAGTATCCTCACCCTTAGGCTTTCAAGTTTTGAAACCTTTAATGCTTTTAAGTTTACATATGGGGCAAAGCTAGTTCTGGTTCATAACTGTTCTGCAAGCAAAGAGATCCAAATTCCTTATGGAGATTGTGAGCTCAGCATATTTCTAAGTTAAGTCTCCTTTGAACCTGAATTAACCTTTTTAAAAGAACCCATGAACATATGATGGGCTATATAGTAGAAAACAAATTACTAACATAGTCTTGCAGTTCTATATGATATAGCTTGAAACTTGGAACCAATCTGGACAATAATTTGTTCTAAGAGGATAAATCCTGCATGAGTTTGATGTGTGGGCAAGAGGAGTTTGGGTTACAAGGATGTCAAAATGGGTGTGTAATTTAGAGCATTTGGTGACTACAGTGGTACCTCGAGAAACGAGTGCCCTAACATATGAGATTTTTTAGATACAAGCCATCGAGCGAGCGATTTTTGCTTTGAAATAGGAGCAACATTTGAGATAGGAGTAATCGTGCGGATCAGCCGGCTGCACACGACCCACCAGTTTACCGAGACTCGAGGTTACGGAACGAATTAAACTCGTATCTCGAGGTACCACTGTATTTGGAGGACTAGATTTTTTATTGTGTTGCAAAGATAGTTGCTATGAGCATAGGAAATTGGTGGGGATATAAAAGTACTGATACTGCCGAAACCGGTTTGGCTCAGTGGATAGAGCGTTGGCCTGCAGACTGAAAGGTCCCGGGTTCGATTCTGGTCAGGGGCATGTACCTTGGTTGCAGGCACATCCCCAGTAGGGGGTGTGCAGGAAGCGGCTGATCGATGTTTCTCTTACCGATGTTTCTAACTATCTCCCTTCCTCTCTGTAAAAAATCAATAAAATAAAAAAATACTGATACTTGAACTTGGCATAGGAGAAAGACATTAGAGTTATTTACTTTGAAATTCTGACACCCTTTCTCACCTCTTTCCACTCCACTCCCTAAGCCCAAAATATAATGGCGCCAAAATAAAAAAAAAGCTACTTAGCCAAAAATGTAAGATTGATGTCTACAGACTCAATTACATAAGCCTTATTCTTTTTAGTACATGTGTTCTTATCTGTATATATAAAATTTAGGGAATATTATTCTCAAAATGATTTATGTGATCATGAGAAAGTTAACAAACTATATACTAAAAACAAACTCCCAAGAATGAAATAGGGGCTGTTTATTGTGTTCAGCATGTTATATATATACTAGAGGCTGATGCACAAAATTCGTGTAAGGAGCTCAGCTCTTGGAGCCCTGGCTGCCTTGGCCCTTGCAACCCCCATCTGCCACCAGGTCTAATTAGCATATTAGCTCTTTATTATATAGGATTTGGCCACGAGATGGTGCTCTAATCCCACTTCAGAGTTACAGTAAGTAGTATGTAAAGTGCCATTAGGTGAGACACTTGCCTTTTATCCCAATACAGGAGACTATGTATGTATGTATAGGGTATATGATTACAGTAA
>JAAGEH010000079.1:5150002-5177899 GCA_011751065.1 Lasiurus cinereus | reverse complement strand
TTTTTTTTTTTAATGATGGAAGAAAATGCACTGACTGCAGAGTGTCCATCTTGACAGTTTGTCAAATCAGATGTGGACATCCCTCTTATCAGGGGTCCAGCTCACAAATTGCTCAGTTGAGGGATGCCCAGCTGACAGCATGCTGCCCCCAGCTGCATCCTTAAGCCTATTCTGTTCTCCCCTCAGCTGGCTCCTGTGTTGTCTCCAACCCTGTTTGTAAAGCCCTCTACCATTTTGCAGCTCCTAATTTTGGCAATCAGAGCACTTGAAAGTCCTGGCTCTTTCTAAAGAATACCAGGTGATTGCTAAATTGAATCCCATCTTGCAAACTATGAACTTTTCCAGGAGAAAAGTCATGCAATCAAAAATTACAATCACAAGCACATATACTTTTCAAAAAAAGCAAGCCAGTTGGTGTCGGAACTGTCTGTGCTTTCACTAACTCTCGCTTGCTCTTGTACCTGACTGCCTGGCAGTGCTCACTAGCAGCAGAAGACTGAAGTTTTCAGAAAAATCTGACAGAAAATCAACTGAGAAAATTAAAAACATTAAATTATTTCCCCTTCCGTTGAGGAAGAGCTCCATTATATAATTATTCACATCTGTTGTACATTAACATTGCAAATAACTGATTAATTTAATCTAATGACTTTTGCAGAAGAGATGAGTAATGAGGTCACTGACAGGTAGAGAAGGATATTTCCAGTCAGAGGAGGAGGGTTTGCTTGACTTTCTGACAACACTTCCTCTACATAACTCATGGCGTTGTCATCTCTACAGCCAGAAAACAGTACAGGCCAGGGGATACCATCAGTACTCAGTTTAGTTAATAAGACCAATACAGTCAAGGCTAGGGGACCATCCTTAGAGTAACATGACAATGATGTCTGTAGGGGTTCCGACAACCTGCCGCTAGGACTCACTTCTTAGTCCTGGGATTGTTTTCCTGTCTAGCAAAGAAAGGTGAGAAATATCACCCTTCTCTTTGCCTTTGGTCGCTGGAATCATATAAACTTCGGATGGAGGAGCTATACCACTAAAAAGTTTAAAAATTCACTTTTATTTTTCTATTTAATATTCGATTTAATCTGCAAACACTAACAATATACCTGGTAACAATGTACCATGGTCTCCTGGTTCATGGGTTGAAAATCAGCCACTGGACCACAGCAGTCAGGCCAGATACTCATTTTTAATGTGTCCAGTAAAATGTGGCTGATTTACATTATTGGGGAGCTGCCCACCTGTGTCACATAACAGGGCTACTCTATTGGGCAGTAATAAAAAGGTGAATGCTTCTGGTCTTTTCAGGAATGAGCAGTGCTGGAGTCAAGAGCCCAGAGAGCTGGTGTTGGCCCTGCAAATATCTTTTTGTCTTTATTCTTGGACTAATTAATGCCCATTGGGTCTTAATTCCTATCATGTAAACACTGCAACAGTCAGATACCTCGATGTGCTAGGATTCTCTCTTCTAAAATTAAACTGCATAGAGAAACATTTATCTCTGTACCCCTTGGTACTTGATAACCCAAAGGTAGCTGAATGAATGGGTGAATGGAGTGCACAATTTTTGGATTACTGATTACACTATTCTTATTTAAAACTATTTAAAGTAATATAACTGAATGGGGATCAGAAAACTGGAAAACCAGTAAAACTAACTCAAAAAGGCATTAACTAACTGTACCAGCATGTTTGCTAGAGTACAAGTGTTCTGAGGTAATTGTTCAAAATAATTTTTGTGGGCCGGGCCAGTGTGGCTTAGTGCTTGACATCGACCCATGAACCAGGTCATGGTCAGGACAGTGTCTGGGTTTTGGGCTCAATCTTCAATAGGGGGCGTTCAGGAGGCAGCCAATCAATGATTCTTTCTCATCATTGATGTTTCTATCCATCTCTCTGAAATCAATAAAAACATATTTAAAAAATAATTTGTTGGCATCTTATTTTAACAAAGGAAAACAATTCCCCCTTTCTCCCTTCTCTCGGGGTTAATCAAAGTACCCAAACTTAGGCAAAGCTCCGCTCACCTGACAAATAAGAATCACAAATGGCAAATTGATGGATTGTTGAATGTGAAGTTTCAATATATAAAGAGTAGAGTTCATGGGTTAGAAAAGGTTTTTAAGTTTCGATAAAAAAAACAAAAACATTTGAAACCATTCTTATTTAGATAAGACTACCCAAATCTTGGAGAAATTAGTGGGAAGAAAAACAAACAAACAAACAAACAAACAAACAAACAAACTCGGCAACTAAAAAATGGTAACATTAGAATTGTGATGACTTCTCCAAAATATCAAAACAAAAATCTTGTCATTTCACAAAAGAAGTGCTCCAGTGTGCCACCCGAAAGACACATTGACACACCCACCATCCACTCCGATTTCCGAAGTATATGAATCCCCAGGGGCTTCTTTCCCATTAGCTGGTAATACTTGGCCCTCACTTGAGTGAACAGGCAGCTGAGATGAGAGGTGTGTTTAACCAGATAGTTCTTCTTCTGAAGGGATCTACAGACGGAAGGGGTGAAGCAGGAAATAGTGTCTGATTGCCAGGTGTAGAGGAGAAAGTCAGGGGCTTTGGGTCTCTTGCAGTTTATCAAAGAGCAAAGGTTTATTAGAAGAGGTTGAAGTCCTTTCAAAAGGCTCTGTTTCTTAATAAATAAATAAATAAATAAATAAATAAATAAATAATATATATATATATATATATATACACACACACACACATATATGTATATATGTATATGTATATTATAATTCTGAATTATGTATATATTTTTTCCACTGATGTTAGAGAGTAAGAAAGAAGGAGAGAGAAACATCAATAATGAGAGAGAACCATTGATTGGCTGCCTTTGGCATGCCCTGCACTGGGAATTGAGCCCGTAACCTGGGCATATGCCCTGACTAGGAATTGAACCGTGACCTCCTCATTCATCGGTTGATGCTCAACCACTGAGCCATGTCACTCAGGCAAGTCTCTTTTTCTTGTATTGTACTTTCACATAGTAGACAAATAACTTTCTTTTTATTTTTTACTACTCATAACACTTTATTTTTACTTTGTACAAAATACAAAAATGCAATCCAAAGAGTACAGAAGACCAGTAGCGACAGGCACACTGCACAACAGCAAACCTTGTCTAACAAGACATTAGTTTTTAAAACTTTATTTTAGTGAATACGTGCATTATATAAAACAACAACAACAACATCAAAAACACAAAGAGGCTAGAGATTTCGCTATTTCTACCCCCCAAATAACGCTTACTATCAAGACTTTGGATAAGACCAAAAAAAATTTAAAAGGCCAATAATATTTTTTTTCTCATAAAAATGTAAAAGCTACGATAAACTGTCTTTTCCCCCCTATCACACTGATTCAATGTCTTCTGCAAAGCCATACATTAAACAAAACAAAACAAAAATCCTGAACTGGACAGTAAATACTCAAGAGGGTTGTTACCTAGGTAACCACTCAGTAGTTTAAAGACTCTTTTAAACATTTGGAAGCCCTCTAGTCATTACTCAGTACAGTGTTCCAGCCATCCTGCCCTTTTTCCCGCCTTTAACACACCTTGGAATAGAAATGCTTGCATCATTGAGTCTCTGTTCCTAAGAACTAGTTTTGAAAAAGAAAGTAATGTAAAAAAATATTTAACAGAACTATGAGAGATGTAGGCAAGGAGTCTTCTCTTCATAGCAAAGTTGGGTTTGCTTTGCATGGCTTCTTCTGTAGGACCTTTCAGGGTTTGTTGATCTGCCCCATGAATAAGAAGGCACCTACAGAATTGAAAGAAAACAATGCATGACTATAAAAACAATTTTTAAAAAATAAGATGGAAGGCACATTTAAGGGAAGGTCCCTGGGGTGAGTTTAACCGAAATTTCTGCAATGATGAAAATGCTTTATACCTTCATGTTTCAGGATGAGAGCCATGAGTCACATGAACTCTTGAAATATATTTATACTTTATGTGATGTTATGAAATAGCATTAAATGAGTTAAAAGTTGAAGTGAAATAGTCACATGTGGCTAGAGATTAGACCGAACCCTAATTATGACATTGAACTTGCAATGAGAAAAGAGGATAAGGAACTAGCTTATATTATTGATTTAAAAAAGGGTAGGTGTTAAATGTATTATTTCTACTCTGTGCCAACATAAAGCCAACCTTTCCACAAAGACAATATTATTTATTCTTCAGAGTTGTACTAGGGGATAGGAACTACTGTTACCCTTAAAGATGGAGCTAACGTTTGAGCCAATGACTCAAAGAGCCAAGATCCACTGAATTAACAAATCTCAAGTCCTAACTGTGGAGTGGGCTTACAGAAGTTGATGACATCTAGCTTCTTGTAAAATTTTACTGCATTTATTTAAAAGAAAATCAATAGATATTAAAAATAGCACAAAAGGTGGCAGAAATCTCTACATGTTAAAATAACAAGCCAAAACAAAACAATACGAACATACAATCTTGTCCTTATTTAAGAGTCCAACACCTTTTATAAACACAGTCTGATTTCCTCTCTCTTCAACATGTATGGTTATATTATTTGAAGTGCTTGTGATGGTTGCCACATGGGAAATAGACTAAGAACAGCACCATTGGATGTAACTACAATGGCAACCCAGCTTTGTGAATTCTAACTTGTGACCAATGGAAGAGGAGAATCACTTACCTGTAGGATTATGTCGGATGAAAAATAGAAAAGGTCTGTCCACTATAAACCAGGGAGGAGATGACCTTGCAATTAGAATCGCAGCTGTGGGAAGAAAAAGAAACATGTTGTGCACCCAGCCTGTGGCCAGCAAGGCAGCTGGCCCGATGGAGCCTTGATGCGGTGTGTGGGGACACACTTAATTCCTGTCCTAAGGGCTGGATATATCACTACAGGCCCAATGGTCCCCATTTACTGAACAGCTACCATAGGCTAGGCCCTTTGCATTTACCATCTCATTTAGTCTACATGAGCACCACCTTTAATAAAAGCACTTACTCTTTGTAGGGTTTCGATGGGGGTTAAATGACATAAACCATATTATAATGATGTGGCTGTTTTCTTTTTATTCCATCTGCCTTTCTGATGAAGGCAGCTGGCCCTTTCAGCCTATTCAAATCCCTTCTGCATATCAAAGCCCAGCTTCGTGCTCAATTTCTGAGTCTGTGCCTCTCTTTCTGGCACGATCAAGTTTTCCTCCCATTGGCAACATAGACCACTTGTTGGGACCTAATGTGTTGTCCATCACATCTTGGTGCAGTTGTTGGACTTAGAAAGCATACTTCTTTAGTAAATGGTCTTAGACATGCTCACTCTGCCATGCTTACCAACAGTGGTTTCATTTTAATAAGCCTGTGGTAGTGCCAGGCACAACTGCCCATGCTTGCTTGCTGCATTGACCTGATGCTCTTCTTCAAGCCCCAGAGAACATTAATGACTTGGGCCTGATATTAAGAAACAAAACAAAACAAAACAAAAAAAAACCAACACCTGTAGCTATGTTGGGATAAACCATTCAACCCAGGGTTATTAAAAACAACTCAATAGCAAGTGTTATGGACTAAATCAAACACCCTCAAAACATATATGTTGAAGCCTTAATCTCCATCATGACTGTATTTGGACATAGGGCCTTAAAGGAGGCATTTACTTAAATGAGGGCATGAAGGTAGAGCTCTAATCCAATAAAACTGGGGTCCTTTTGAGAAGAGAAGGAGACACCAGGGATGGGCACACACAGAGGAAAGACCTATGAGGACACAATGAGAAGGCAGATATGCACAAGTCAAGGAGAGAGGATTGAAGAGAAACCAGCCCTGCCAACACCGTGATCTTGGACTTTAGCCTCCAGAAGTGGGAGAAGTGAATTTCTGTTGGACTTGTTATGGCAGCTCCAGCAGGCTAATACAGCAGGGCTGGGCTACATGAGGATTTGACCTGGGCCGTCACGCAGGGCCCCACACTCACAAGGTCCCTGCACGTGGATTAGTGTCCTGCTGCTGCTGCTGTCTCAAATTCTCAGTTTTGAACAAAGGGCTTCATATTTTCATTTTGCAAAAAGCCCTATAAATTAGGTAGCCAGTCCTGATAGTTATGCTGTTGGCAAAACAAGGTCAATAACTTTGGAAAAACTTATTTATCACTTATAATCACCCATAAAAGGCAGGAGGCATTTAAAAAGTTCCAACCCCTCTTATTCTAGGTCTTTGTTTCAAATGCTATTTTAAAGGAATAAATATTAAATGTTTATTTTAGAAAGGCAATAACATGTCTACTGTGGATATAAATGGTACTTTTAATATTTGACCCAGTTACAAGTGCAGCTGAGTTATGATTCACTTTATGCACTCACAGGGCTTGGGCATATCTATTCAAGCAATCTCACGTGGAAAACCAAAGGGTAAAAAGGAAACAACCTAAGATAGTTCCATTTTCTCCTCCATTATATGAGCCTTCAAGGGGAAAGCAAATATGGATGTTCAAATGATCAAGAAAGGTTGTGTGGCAATCCTGCTCCAATCAGCAGCTGCGTGCTAGTTCTTCACTTGTTCCTGGGTAAACCTGATTGACTCGTTTCCTGTGAGTTGAATGCTATTATGTTATGTTTCTATCTGAAAATTGGTCTTCTCTGCCAAGAGAAGCCAGAATACGCTCTGTCCTGCTGAGAGCAGGTCTCAGCACTCTGCTGTGCTCAGGCCAAGTGTGGGGTCAGATCCTGCCTTCATCGAGTTTTGTAGAAACTGCCAGGCCCGTTGGCTTGCTTCATCTCTGCTGCTTTGTCGCTTCAATGGCAGAGTTGAGAAGCTGCTTTGGAGCTGGTAGGGCCCACAAAGTAGAAAATACATAGTTTACAGAAAGAGTTTGTCAACTCTTATCCTGGAGGAATTTCTCTCATTGAAGTGCTTTCCTTAATGATACAGACTCGGAGTCCCATGGGCACCGTTCCTCAATCTGTCTCATATCCCACTGTGTCCGGACAGTCAACCCACAGCACCTGACTGGAAGTCCATGAGTGAGCTGGGAATGCCCATCACCCTCACCCCTTACCCCCGCACCAGGACCAGCCCCGCCAGGACCCCGGCTTACTGGTGACTGCTGAAGCTTTAGTTCCATCTTCACTGACTTCAATTTTTGCTTTTTGCAAGATGTGAGAAATATGAAGGTTTTCTGACCCTGTTTCCAGAAAATAAGACAAAAACAACAGCGTTGGTTTGCTATGCTGACCATCTGGGTAGCTGGAAAAGGAACCTCAGCCATAGCCAATTCCAGTTCTTAAAAGGTGTCAGAGGAGAAGCGACCTCTCACAGTCCCAATAACTGAAGGCTGTAGGAGGCCTGCCACCTGCCGTGTCTGCTGAGACCTGGGATATCACTCGAGAGAAGGGAGTCCCAGACCCCAAATACGTTAGTGCTGCTAGCCCTTCAACTCCAATCACTGAGAATTTCATAAACAATAAAAAGAGCAGAGCTTTAAGAAGGAAGCCCAGAGCCCTGACTGGTTTGGCTAAGTGGATAGAGCGTTGGCCTGTAGACTGAGGAAGGAAGCCCAGTTATCCAGAAGCAGCAAGCCAACATTATTTTTCACTTACGAATGTCAGACCCAGGAGGGATTTCAGATGGCATTGACAGATGGGGAAACCAAGGCCCAGAGAGTTAAAAAAAAAGTCTGCCCTTAAATCACATGGCAAGTTAGTGGCAGAGTAGGTGCTGGCTTTTCACAACAAAAGTCACTTATCTCCTGGGTGTATTAGTAAGAGAAGAGTGTCAAGCAGGAGACCAGTCAGACTGTTGTGAGGACCAGACTCAGAAACACAGTTTTGTCCCTGGAACATTCTAGTAAATTCACTTTCTTTCTCAGCAAATTCTTACCATTCCAGCAACCCCCATTGGGGGCAGCTTTCAGGGGCAACACAAACAGGTTAATGGTAGCCTTGACTGGACATAGGTCAGGATGCAAAGGGAACTAGTGCTTCTTGTGTCATCTGGTTTTATTTCATTTTAATATATTTTATTGATTTTTTTACAGAGAGGAAGGGAGAGAGATAGAAAGTCAGAAACATCTATGAGAAAGAGACATCGATCAGCCGCCTCCTGCATGCCCCACAGTGGAGATGTGCCTGCAAGCACGGTACATGCCCTTGACCGGAATCGAACCTGGGACCTTTCCATCCGCAAGCCAATGCTCTATCCACTGAGCCAAACCAGTCTCAGCTGGTTTTATTTCATTTTAAATGTATCGGGGTGACATCTATATATATAAAAACCTACTAAGCAAATAGACCAACTGGCAGAACAACTGAACAGGTGAACAACTGAACAACCAAACAAAGGGTCGCTATGTCATGCACTGACCACCAGACGGTGTGCACGGAACATGGCTGGCGTTGGCAGCAGGTGGAAGAGCACAGAACATGGAGGGTGTTGGCCATTGTGGGATGGTGGAGCAGGTGAGCGGGGGTGCCAGACCAAGGTAGGGCACCAATCACTGTCATCGAGGCAAGCTTCTGGTGGTTGCTGAAAATTCTTTGCTTCCGCACACTGCAGTCCCATCTGGTGCTCACACCTGCTGCCGGCACCGCAGCTGTCACTCACACCTGCTTCAGGTGCCCAGCACTGGCCCTGTTGACCATCAGTGGGTGCAGGCAGCAGCTCAGGGCTTCTCTACCTCCCTCTGCTGCTGAGGGGCGACAGAGGCTGGCAGCCGCCTCTCGCACCAGCTGTGGTGTCAGCCCCAAGTGCTCCACGCCAGCAGTGGGTGAGAGTGGGGCTGATGCTGTCAGCACATGGGAGTGGTGGCAGAGGCAGTCAGGGTACTGGGGGCACAGCGGGAGCGGCCAGGCGAGAGCATGAAGGGGCTGAGATCTGCCTCTGTGCCCACTGTAGCCTCATGACCCACAGTTCCTTTCAAGGTGCATGAATTCATGCACTGGGCCCTTAGCTTGTTAATAAAATTATATAGGTTTCAGGTGTATGATTCTACAATCCACCAACTGTACATCATACTGTGTGCTCACCACCCCATCCGTTTTAAATTGGCTGCACCGATGTTTGGCTCTAATGTGACCAATGGTGAGTGAGGGGCCCCTTTGCAGGGCCATGTCATCTGCAGGGTTAAACATAAGGTCTCAGGAGAACTTGGGGAGCCTGGTCTTCCCTCTGAACACCTATGAACTCCCTGGGAACACTATGTAACATTTAGGTTACAAGGTTAACCCTGAAGGGGAAAGTGCAGATTAAAACTTGCTCCTCAAAGGTGTTTGGGCTGAGGAATTTGGTAAAGTGAAGACTCTGATTCAGTAGGTGTGAGTTGGACACAACATCATGTATTTCAAAGAAGCTCCCAGGTGATGGGGTCACCGCTGGACCAGGATGAGTGTCTGGCTCACAGGAGGAGACCATCAAGACAGCCAGGGGGGTCAAGTATGTCCCCGGGACAGGCACTCAAGTGTTCACTAGCAGGCACCCAAGGCTGGTGATGAACAAATGCTTTTGCACTTAAGGGGAAAAATACAAAACGGAGTGCAAGTAGTGTTTAAGCCATGACTTTGCTGTGGGAGGAGGTGGTTATGCTCCAAATTAAAAAAGACAAAGGGTTGACCAGTCACACATAGCTCCAGGAAAAGGTACCTATGTGGGTTAAGAAGGAATGTCACACCAGCTCTATCCTAGAAGTTTTGGCAAAGAAAAATTCTAATTGGACTCTTTTGAATTTACATTACTTCAGATTAATGGGCATAAATCTCCAAAATACATATCTGGATATTGTGCATGCCTGCTGTTGTTTGGTGGGAATAAGTATGTGAGAACCCCAAAATATCTTGATTTTTCAAACATAGGAGGTAAGTGTGCATTTGAAAAAACAACAACTAATACCTAAGTAAGGGCCAAATTTTTCGGTAATAGAGACAATACACAACATACTTCTTTTCCTGTATAGAGTTATGTGGGCTTCACAGGAAAAGTACATGTGAAATGCAGGGATGACTGACATGCTAATTGAAATGATTAAGGATCAACAGCAACACTGGGTGATATATTAAATTAAACCTTGGAGAGTTTTAGGTCAACACATTCGTAATTTTGACCTTCCCTTTCTGAACAAATCAGAGACTCAGTTTGTAAAAAGTCTTCAAGTTTAAGAATACATTTTAAACTGAACATACTTGTTATTTTAGCAAAATTTGCCTTTGATGGGTCAAACATCTCGGTGATGCCAAGAACTTTCAGTGGCTCCTTCAGATCCATTTCTGCTGTGGCCGTGAACCTAGCATGAAAGCAGAAAATAGGAGGAAAAAGTCACTTTGAATGATATAATCAGTGCCAGCGAGAAAATGTTTATAAACAGCTTCTCTTTAAGCACGCTCTGAACAACAATCTAAATTGCATTGTAAATCTTAATCCCAAGGTAATTAGAGAACAACTCATCCCTCAGGCCCTCAGCTGGCATTAGCAGCACATATAGTAACAGCAAGTGGGGGCTCTCCCATCCTCACATGCAACAGGCTCCCCGTTCCAGTTCACAGGAGCACCTCTGTTGTGTGGACAGGAGATACCAGGTGTTGACAAGTGTGTACACTCTGCAACGTCTACGGTCTTTCCCCACATCCAGCCAAAGAACCACCATCCTCACTGGGATTGGGGATGGTCAAAAGAGAGGAGATACATTCCAGCTGGTTCATGGAGAGATCTGAAAGCTTCTCTGAATGTTAAAATGAGAGCAAACACTGGGAATAGGTGACATGGTATTGTGTTTGGGTGTAATACTGGTTTCTTCAATATGTGTAGGCTATCTGGCCTTATAGCATCCACATGTCAGCTAGTCAATGTGTTACCAGGGGATATTTTACCAGATTTGATCACATCCTGTGGGAGAGTAAAGGGCAAGTAATAGATTCTCATCACAGATGGGCAGGAATGGTAATTAGCCATTAATTATAATTGTAATTTACCAACAATGTAACCATCTCATTCCTTTATACCAAGTAGTGCCTATGTAAAGGCTTATTTTTCAACAAAAACTAATCTTGGGGGAATTGCTAATACTTATTATCAATGTATTTCTCTGATTTCTTACTTCAGTGACTGGAAATTAAAAGCTATTAGAATGGGAAGTTACCACCATGAGGTCTGGGTGGTTAAAAGCCCTAGAGACAGGCCCAACACTTACGTTAAAAAGTTCATGAAAGGTAGACATCATTGCCCCCTTCACAATCTAGGCGAAACAAGGTATTCTCTGTTAGAAATTCAGGATTCAGATAGAATCTGAGATGACTTTTCCCTTAAGTCTTAACAGCCCAAATTCCATCTGTCTTATACTTTCAGGGTATAACAGAAAAACTGCCCTAGATACTAATGTATGAATTCTGCCTGGTTGTTTCAAAATATTTCCTTACCACCTACCTTCTGGGCCTTGGTCTTCAGTAACTTCCAGCTAAAACGTAACTAAAATGAAGCTCCTTACCAAAGAACAGAATGCTACTAAACTTTACTATAATTTCATCATACTAATATGATGACATGCATGTGTTTTTCAGTTTTTTTGAACATATGAGATATGTTTGGGGCTTGGGATTTTGTGGAGGCTCTGAGGCCATCTGCTTTCTCTCCTCCACTGTCATTAGCTGGCCATACCAGAAGCACAGGAATAACAACAAACTTTCCCCACAAGCACAGCCTAGCATTCTGACCATGTGATTTCTGCACAATAAAGTGAGCTTCGTGATGGGCCAGATTTTAGCCTCGTGTTGTCTGGTATCTGGCACAATCACCATCCACCATCAAGAATGGAGCACTTCTGTTGTTTTCTCCTTCAGGGAAAGGAGCCACTTACTTGGGCAAGACGACCTGCACCCTCTTGGGCACCATCATGCTGGTCCAGCTGTCTATGGTCTTGGTGCTGATGTGAGGGATGATGGCCGAGAGTGGGGTGGAGCTCTCGCTCGGCAGCGCAATCAGCATACTGATGCTCTCCCCGTGGTAAGGCAGTTCAATGAAGTTGTACCATAAGCCATTGGGGGTGCTTGCTGACCCTAAAGAAATCAGAGGCAGGTTCAGTAGGCCCTTGATAACTTCCAAACATGGCGGGAGTGACTGCTGGTTACCATGGTATATTCAGAAAAAACAGATTCATGCAAAATAGCTTCCTTAGGAAGACAAAGATAAGGACAGTTATTCCCTTTCTTTAGTCTAGGCCTGTCTAAACAGAATGCCTTTGGGTGGCATTAAAATTAGATTGATTCTGTTGAGGGGAATTTAGGTCATAAGGCACTTAGAATACAGTATTTTGCAAGAAGTTGACCCTTGTCATGTGAGTAAAGAAATGAGTTTGAGCTGCCTGAGAAGGATCCTTTTGGCCAAGTCTACACGTGCATGTTGAAGAGAAGGGAGGGAAGGAATAAACAGCTTCCATTGTTTAGGGCCCAATCTGTGCCAGCCCATACCAACCATTTCCACACAGTTACAATCACAGTGTCCCATAAGGTAGGTACAAGACATCTATGTTACCGCTTGAGGAGCTACCATTAGAGGAATTAGGTAACTTGCCATATGGCGAAGAAATGGAGCACCAGGACCTGGGGTCAGTATGTCTAAGGCCAAAGACCATCTTCCTACTTCACTACCCTGGCTCCCTGCTCACTCTTCATTCATTCTAGTAACTATCATTAGGGCTCTTGGATAATTTATGGTACTTGTGCTTACTAATAACAAATCAAGAATGACTTAACCAGTATTTGTCAAAATGTCGTGTAGAGAACTCTTGCAACTTGCAAGATGCTCGGTGGACAAACTGGGTTCCATAAGCAGTGAGTTTAAGAAGCACTGGACCATTGCTTCTTGCAGATAATATAATACCAACATTATAAAGGCTCTGAAATATTCTGAAGAAAACTATTCAACTCTAGTTATCCCCAGATCTCCCAAACTAATCTGATCTTAGAACCCTAGAACCCTTTAATCCCATGTAAAATATTCAAAACATTTAGCAACTGAGCAGCATTCCTGAGCTTCGTGGATTAGACTGAATAAAAGTGTAGTCACGATGGGCACTGGCAAGAAGCCCAGCTCATGGAGACGGGCCCAGAGAGGCTACTAGCTTTCTGGGGGAAAGTCTTGGACAGAGCACTTTAGGATCCCATGAAACCTCTACATTTGGCATGTACTGAGTTATAAAAATAATGTGGTGAATGGAAAACCAGCATTTCTAGACTTATAGTGGATTTCTGAAAAGTTTTATTAAACATATTTCAAGCTTTTTAAGAAGAATTCGGTGACCTCGGTGAAGTTATTTAACCTCTGTGTGCCTCTAAGCATGGAGGATGGAGACACCAGTGCAGAAGATTTGTAGTTACAGGGCCTGGGTTCAAATCCTGGTTCTGATATACACTAGATCTTGGACTTGGGCAAACTCCTTTTCCAGGGGTTGTTGAGATGATTAAATGTGAAAAAAATATATGTAAGGGACTCAGCAGGGCCTGACCCGGGGTGGGTGCCCACTGAGCACTGGCCCCCTCTTCCTCCTTTCCTCCTCCTCTAAATGATCTAGAAGGACACCATATTTAAGGAAAAGAGAAAAGAGAAAGTGATTTCTCTAATGATTGTCTTTACCTTTGCCAATCACTGCACTGGAGATAGATAATATCCACATCAGGTCTCCAGAAATGGGGGAAGAAAGGGAGAGAGACAGTGAACTTGTCTTTGTTACATAACAAACACTTTTTAACTACAAAATGTGATGAGAATAGTGAAGCAATCAGAATGGCTGACACTACAGGGTGACATTGAAGATTCCTCTTAAGAAAGAAATATGTGGCAATCTGTGCATGTGCAGGCTCACACTGGCCTGGGTTTGTCTTGGGACTACCTACAATTCAAACATGGGCCCACATCTCTACTTTTATCCTGCATAACACAATGGTCTCAGCAGACACTGAAAAATCCATGGGAAAGTGGGAAAAAATCACTTCCTAATAATCCCTTTAATCCTCAAAGAAAACATTAGGTCCCTCCTCTGGCAAAGCTAATTTTTAGAAACAGAAATTTGGGAAGCTGTTAATAAATGATTACCCCAAGGCGAGGAGTAAGCACCTGGAGGTATTCATTAACCACTTCTAGAAGTGCTTAATGTTCAGATAAGGATTGGGGTCATGAATAATAAAAACTTACGAGCTGAGTGTGCTTGAGGCAAGGAGACAGCCTCTATTTCCACCAGTTAATCCAGTCTCGACTGGAGACATCATTAACTAACCGTTTGACACCCAGTCACTCAAGTCTACCCTATGATTTCTTTCTCCCTGGCTCTGCTTCCACTTCTGATCACAGGAGCTGATGATAAATGTCAGCGAGGATCCCTCAGAACAAACCCCTTCCATGCTTATCTTTACTTGGCAGCTTGAGAAGCCAGGAGACAAAAATAACACGTGTCCTCTCCTTCCACATGGTCCCTAAAGCACTGCTTTCATAGTGTTGTCTTAAGGAAGGCAAGCACAGAGGTCAGAGACGTGAGATCTGGAGTTATAGGACCTGGATTCATATCTGGCTCTGACACACACTAGCTCTTGGACTTGGGCAAATTCCTTATCCAGTTCTTAGTTTATCTGTGCAATGGGATAACAGTGCCCACCTTAGAGAAGTGTGCAAACGAAATGAGAATGTACAGTATTTGCACAGTGCTCAGCACAGGAGCTGCACAAAGCAAAAACTTTCATTTCCTGATGTCAGCAGTTTTGTAAAACACTTCACTTCTCGAGTGTTTGGTTGCTGTTCAAACAGTTGAAACAGAATTGATCCAGCAAGAGAAACCCCATGAGCTGCAGTAGAGCACAGCTCCTGGGCAGGATGAATCAGACAGAGAAAGGGTACTGAAGAAGCAAGGGAGACCACAGACTGCTGCTCCTTAGTGTCCTGCCCGAGGCCCCAAATCCCACCGCTCTGGGAAGCAGACTGAGCGTGCTTAATGAGGATGATTTCTGAAGAACATAACAATGCGAACGAAGCATTCGTTCTGAAGAGACGGGAAGATGTGCAAAGGGGAAAAGCAGCCTTTTCTCTTAGATGATTGGTGATCAACTAAACCTTTAGTGAGAAATAAAAGGCAGAAAACCAAATACTAAAAATATTACAGATGATTTAGGACTTTCTGTCCGTGGTGCTTTGGGGACGAGCCAGTTTTTCTGGAAAGTTCCCTAAGTACTCCGATTCCTATTGGAAGTCCTATAAGGGAGGAAATAGTAGGTAGGCTCAACAAAAGGTTAAGAAACTCTTAACAGTCTATACAATCAGGGAGAACATTTTAAATATTGATTATCGGGAAAGCCTCATAGATGAACATTTTCCAAATTACCTTCTACTATAAGTAACTATGGATGTTCTGAGTTATGAAGGAACTGTTCAGCTATACTTAGTAGATATTGAAATATCTACACAACAAGTAGACCACGGCCTGTCATATGTACTCAGGATGGAACAAAGGGAATTTGTGGAGAGCTGATGGGGCGGGGGGAAGGGGGGGCTGATGGTTTACTAGTAAGCATCTGCGTGAGTATTGGTGCCATTTGCTAAGCTGAGGAACACGGGGCAGAGAGAACTTGATGAGTGAGGGCCACAATGTGCTTATCTATGGAACTAGAGCATAACAGACAACCAAAGAGAAGTAAAATGAATAGGTAGGTATGAGTAGGAAACTCAGAGGAGAGTGGATTCTAGAAATATACTGATAAACACACAAACATACATATGTATTTCTGGAATTATTTATGGCCTTTAAAAAAAAATCTCTAAGTCTAAATTCATAACCATAAACACAAGGCATGTGTAACTGCTTTGACTCAGCAATTCCTATTCAAGAAAAATTACCTTTAGAAGTCCTGGCACAAGTATCTAAACATTTATGTATGGCAATGGTCCCTGCCATGCTGTGTGTTATGGGAAAAAAGTCAATGGCTATTTATAAGATATTATGATACATGTATGTCACGGCATATAATGCAGCTGATAAAAGGATCTCATTGACCTGAGATCCTTATTTTGTTAGAATGTATCCAAAAAGTTTCCCAAGATTTACTGTCTAATGAATAAAGCAGATTATAGAATAGAAATGATGGTGTCATTCTATATATGTGAAAAAATCTCACAGACATATTTCAGATAGCCATAGAAAAAGTCTCAAATGCTATCCCTGGCACTTAATAGGGGTTTTTATCCTGGGAAATGGCATGTAGGGGAACATTTACTTTCTGCCTTATATATGTCCTATTTGAGGATTTTGCAATGAGCATGAAATATACTTCTACTACAAAAGGATTTCTCAGGCTTTTTTTTTTTAATAGAAAAGTTTCTATAATCGAAGAGATAATAAACTTAATGGACATAGTCAAGAGAATTTTCCCCTCCTTTCCTACTGTTCCCCTCTCTCGTAATGTTACTAAGTGATGACATCTCAAGGGGAAAAGACGGAAAGACTGATAAATGGGATGCCGATGCTTCGGCAAAGTGACCAGGAACAGTGAGGTTTAGGGAGGCCCAGGAATGTTGGCTGGTGGCACCAGAGGCCGTGTGCGTGGATTCAGGCTGGCAGCCTGGCCTGTCAGCCGGGACTGCCCAGCCCTGAACCCTACCTGGCTGGTCGTGGTGGCCAGCCTGCAAGGAGACACCAGTAAATGCGAGACCGGCTAAGCGGTCTGTAGTCATGAAGATGAATGGCTGCTGGGGCCACCACAGACAGCTAGCTCTGTGCTCCCTTCACAGCCGCAACAAGACAAACCTGCCCTGTCTTCCGCTGAAAAGCAGAGTTTAATGAAGGGACTGCTTATAAGGCATGGGCAGAGCACAGAGAAACCATTTAGGACGGTACCCTGGGCTACACATAGTTGGACACCCTTACCAGCCTTAAGCTGGGAGGGGTGAAGGGAAGGAGGTGACCCGGAGCTTTAGGGCAGGTCCTGATGGCAGGGGCTAAATAAGACCTTGGTGGAGGGAGGCAGGGCCCTAGAGACTGCAGGGAAAGGGCTGGGAAGTCAGCAGCCTAACCCCTCTCCCCTCCCTTGCCCCTATAATCTGCTAGTTCTCCCCTCTAGCCAACCCAGCTGGAAGCCAGAGGGCAAGGGAGCCCACAGATGCAGCCTCCTGGGGGCCGAACAGGATGGGGAAGCGAGGACACAAATCAGGGAAGGGGCCCAGGACTGCAGTTCCACGGAGAATGAACCTCGGACGATGAGAATGCATTTTTGTACTGCTTTCTGGAAAACATACACGTACATTCTGAGACAAAGCAGTTCTTAATGGAAAAGCTCCCCTGGACATGTTACTTCCTCTCGGGGAATGTCCTCGATACTCAGGAAAGTGTGTTGCATTCATTCCTGTAAACACACATATTTGAATCGTTTGGGAATGTCTGTGGAATTCCTTGTATTTCCATATTTGACTACTGACTTATTTGTCTTTTTTTTTTTTAATAGAAACATACAGTAAATGAGGTCCCCTCACTTTTTATTTTGTTAGATTGTATGCAAACATTGACCTTAAGTTAACACAGCTGCATTTGGGCTCTGAGCTGGTGATCATGCTAGCATTCCACTGGAGTCTTCTTGATATCAATTTTGGGGCAAAAGAGCCTTTCCTTATTCTCAGTTGCTTTACATGATATGTTTCTGCAGGACTTCTTAAATATATGTTATCTTTAAAAAAAAATTATTGAGTGAATGACAAAATTTTATTGAGAAGGATGATGAAATAATAAATGAGAGGAAAGTGACTCTGTTTATTGCATCCCTCAGATAAGTCATTCCCTAATGTAAAGAATCAGGCAGCTGGCGAAGTGTTGAGTAATGCTTAAAGCTATTACATACTGAATATACCAAGGAAATACTTGGAAAACACACGTCCAGGTATAGCTGGAGACGTCAACGCTAACTTACACAGTGAAAAGAAGAGTAATGTCAAACGGACCACCAGATTTGATAAAACCAGGTTTAAAATGCAGCCACCAGACTCAGTTATCTATGCCGTGGAAATGGCAGCAGAGGTAGGCCATTATTTTTTGTTTCCTGAATGCAAAATGGATACATATATTTTTAAAAATATATTTTATTGATTTTTCACAGAGAGGAAGGGAGAGGGATAGAAAGTTAGAAACATCGATGAGAGAGACATCGATCAGCCGCCTCCTGCACGCCCCCTACTGGGAATGTGCCCGCAACCAATGTACATGCCCTTGCCCGGAATCGAACCTGGGGCCTTTCAGTCTGCAGGCCGACACTCTATCTACTGAGCCAAATAGGTTTCGGCCGGATACATATTTTTTAAAATTTTAAATTAAAATAAAGAAAAAGAATCATTTGAAATACTACCAATTTAATTGAATATCTTCTAACACAGATCTCTAGAGACGTATGAATATATAGAAAGTATTTTATACACATGGGATGATTCAGCATCTATTGCTCTATAGCTTGTCTGAAATCAACCATATATTAGAAAGGAACCTTGCACGTGTGAACTTACCGCTCCGGAACAGAGAGAGCTGGGCTAGCATGGGCACTTGGTAGGACTTCCCGTCAGCTGCCACAAACGGACGTTTCTTTGTGTTCTCGGGTCGAAACCGTGATTTCCACAGACCCTTAAAATACAGGGCGTTGACCAGGACCATTCTGGTGAGCACACCATCGATAAGGTCAGGGGAGAGCAGACTGTCGATCTTACCTGTGAAGTCACAGAACAAACAAGGAAGAAACTCAGGACTGGCAGAGGCAGCTGCTGGGTCAGGAGAATGGGAAAATCAAAGGGATTCGTAAATTATTTTGAAAAGCAATTTTTTATAGCACCCTCGTATGCTTTCTGATTCTTTTTCTCACTAAAAAGTAAAGCTGAAAACAAGTTAAAAATCAGAGACCAGGAAAGACTTTAGAGATCCTCTATGTAGGGATTACGGAACTTTCCATCAAGAAATTCTTTTATACCCAGTCCCCATCGACCCCATACTTTAGAAAAATTTACTCATCCAAATAAGCTATACAGTATTTAATTATTAATTAGGTTCCCTATTTTGGCTAATAATGGACAGGTGTGATGACTGAGAGGTTTTGGTCAGCACAAAATAAGCAGTCAGGCTGTTTGAACCACTGAGTTGATTTAATCACAGTCAAAATAAAGAAACACTTTATCCTGCGTAGTGTTATCAAAGGTGAATGCCTAAGTTCTCTTAAGATTTTTAGAAATGTTGAGCATTGTTTGTAATCTGTGTGTAAAGAAGAGTGGAAGTTAAAATCGGTGTCTATATTTATGGGTCAGGGATCAAGCTAGGTGCTAATTACAGAGATGAAAAGAAATGAGTTCTCTCCCAGAACTTCTAATTTGGAAGGAAAACGCTCTTCACCAGACGTCAAGATGTGGGGAGGGTCTACCTCACTTGTGTCAGGAGTGAAGAAGCAACCACCCTTGTCCTGCGAGACTCCATGAAGTCACAGGATCCTGCAAAGTGCTACCTGGGCTTCACCTTTTGGATTTTCATTTAGGTTCTTTTGGCTTCATATTGGAAGGTTCAGCTGAGTGTGTGTGTGTGTGTGTGTGTGTGTGTGTGTGTGTGTGCACGCGTGCAAGAGAGATCACTAATACCCAAAACTATTAAAAATTAGTTCAATGCAGCTTTAAAAAAAAGGAGTGCATAATATAAATGTAAGTTATAATGTATTAAATGGTGAGAGTTTCTGAAGAAGCAAGAATGTCTAACTCCATGGAGAGATTTAAGTCGTTTTAAATAAAACTCAAGAAGATTCTGGTGTACAATAAACAAACATATAAATAAATCACCAGAGAAGCAGACCCAGGTTTCCCTGACAGTTTCACCATTGTTCCCTATTTCCACAAGGGGGCACCAACTCCACCTTACTTTAGGATTTGAAGGAAAATAAATGTTTTAAATAGCCATTATTTAATACAAGGCCGGCCTCTGTGAACAGACTGTAGGAAGGAAGTTAGAGCTTTGTGCTCCAGCGATAGCAAGCTCCTTAGAGCTCGTCCCCCATAGTGACTGTCTCTTGCCTTTGCTGGGAACATCCCACTGTAGCCCCTCCCTGCCTTTAAAGCCATAGCTCCATGGTCTTTCTTGTCTACTTTTCTGAGCCTCCCACTCATCTCCCAGGAGTTTCATAAGGCTCGATGCTCAGCACCACCATGACGTTGAGGTATTTTATTTCAGACAAATGTAATGTGTCTGTCTCTCCCAACTGAACTACGAATTGTGCATGAACAAGGACACTGTCATTCATTTCCTAAAATCCCACCTAGCTCAGTGTATAGCCCGTGCTCACAAAGTGTCTGAAGAAATCTTTTCAACCTTTTTTTTTTTTTTGCTAAGATAAATAAAACTTCTGATTGCCACTGGCAGGACTAAGATATTGTTAAGGAGACATGAAAAAAATAAACAGGAAAGATAAAGAAAGGCAAGAAATGCATAGCTTAGAGGCAATGAGGCACACAGGGCACCTGCCACCAGTAACTGCCATAAACATGCATCCATTGTCCATCCATGTGTTGTCCAATACACTCACTATCCACCTACCCATTCATCCTTTTTCAAAGCATGTTTTTATTGATTTCAGAGAGGAAGGGGAAGGATAGAGAGATAGAAACATTGATGATGAGAGAGAGTCATTTATCAGCAGCCTCCGGCATGCCCCACACTGGGGATCAAGCCCACAACCTGGGCATATGTTCTGACCGGGAATTGAACTGTGACCTTCTGGTTCGTAAGTCGACGTTCAATCACTGAGCAACACTGGCCTGGTCCCATCCATCCTTAGATGCCTACCTATCAGGTGCCACATATTCTTTTAGATAACAAAACAAAACAAACAAACAAATAAATAAACCCTGCCCTCAAAGAGCTATGTGTCCTTGAGGTGGAGGCTGACAGAAGTAAACCCAGAAGAGTGTAAAGCTGCAGTTGTAGCAGCTACCTTGAATGAAAGCACTCAAGGATGTGAGGGCAAATAAGGGGAATCTGGCCTGGTTGGCGAGGTCAGGCACGGATGGGTTCCTTGAGAAAGAAAGTATTACTTAGTTGAGCTAATGGCTATCAAAAGAGCTCATGCTTGAACATTTGCTAAGTGCCAAGCACTCTGCTAAATGCTTTACATGTATTATTTTTATCCTCATAACAACCTTAACATTGTTATAGCTATTCTAGTAGAGGCACAGGGAGGTTAAATAACTAGCCCAAGGATACACAGCTAATAAATGGCAGAGCTGAGATTCAAACTCAGAACGTACTCTTTTAACTGTTATGCTCTTCATGTGACAGTGTGAAAATGGATAGGCATTAATAAGGGGAAGGGACGTATTCAGTAGGTTGGGGTCCAGTGATCTAAACATACGCCACAGGTAATTCTTATGCAGGTTTGTCAGGAACCACACTGAGAAACATGCCTGAAAGCTGGAGTTTCCCCAAGTTTTTTCTTTGAGCTTCTTCTCTCCATTGAGTCTCTTTTGCTTCCTCTCCTGTGCCCTTAACTCTCCCTTCTATGAAAAATGATTCCCAAATCTATGTTTCTACACTTAACTTTTTTCTGTTGTCCTGGACCTACCTCTCTTCCTGCATATGTTCACCTGGAACTCCAGTTTACAAATGAACAGATTTAAAACGCCAATGTCAGTCTTGGCTCAGTCTCATGGGAGAAGAGACACAGGTAAACAAGTAATCATTATGCCGTGTGGCAAGTACTATAATGAAGGGCATAGAAGAGGCACAATCATATGCCCATCAGAACTGGAGAGGAGGCACCTGCTTCCTGAAATGACAGAGTAAGACTCAGGAAGGTGAGAGAGACCAATCCTGAATATTAAAGGTTGCGAAGGTCATCTCAGGCAATGGAGACAACAGATACACAGGCAGGAAGGAATGAGCAGCAAAAATTTCAAAACAGACAAGGGCCAGTGCACGAGGTTTCTGGAGATGAGATGCAGGGAGGAAAGAAAAGGGTCTGAGGGCTGTATTCTGCTCTGCTGCCTGTGTCACCAAGGGAAAAAATCCCCACGGGACACAAGTGGGGGCACAAAAGGGGAAGGAAGGCAGCCTGAGTTGTGGGGCCTGCTCAGAAAGCAAAGGCAGACCAGCCAGTGGGGTCTTGGCCTTTGCCAACAGAAGGGCCACTGGACTTGCAGACACGTGTTAGGATATTGGAGTCTGACTCACACTTTCATTCACGAAGTGTAAAATCATTCAAAATGTTGCCCAGGGAGCCGTGACCACTCACCCCTGGTTTCATTTTTAACCCACGCGTTGATGGAGTCACAGGCGGAGGCTGGATCTTTAAAATTCACATTCTGGACTTCACACTGAAAAACATCTTTGTTCCTGGTAATAAAAGGCACTTCAATTTTAGAGCCATTCTTCACAAACATTGCATTAGCCACTGTCACAATATCTTTATTCTTCTTGGAGACGATGGCCTTGTTGATCTTCTTTAACGTTTTACCAGCTCCTAGAGGGGAAAGGAGAAAACATGGCACTATTTCCACAAGAATTTTGAGAAGTTATTTTTCAAAGTATCTTTTACCTTACAGCAATAACAAGAGTATAAGCAAGATAATATGAATAGCGTTCTCAGTGTCCTCGTGTTAAGAAAAGGGAGGGGGGGTGTAATTAAATAAAGTACAACTGTTAATAGGTCTTAGAAATTGGTTATACTTCGAGCATCAAATCAAGCACATTGAAGGCATTTTCAACATCTTTCCCATGTGGACCTTATTCTCCTGGGGGACTTTCTTGGTACCAGATTGACAGGAAGATTGGTAAGTGCCTCTGTAGCCATGGGGGGATACATGAAAGGAATCTTCCCAATCCATTCTCTTTCTCACTTAACAATTGTTACTGCTATTTCCTTTCCTGCCAAAGATTTAACAACATGATCACCTTTTCTTACTTTGGGGAGGAAAAAAAGAATAAAATAAGAATTTGAAAGACTATTAAAAAATGGCCATGTGCCATCATCCAAGAACAATGATTTTTACTTGATATCAAGCTCAAAAAGTAAAGGGATTAATTTTATGGCAACGTAAGCTTTATTTTACACAAGCCATCCATATAAGCTGTGCTCAGTTTTAGTGCATGGGAAAGAGGAGAATAAGTTATAAGGATGCAATGTGTTTCTATAGAGAGCTTGTATTACAGATCCTGCTCACTCATTTTGCAGAATGACATGTCCTAAAATGCCCTGCCAGTCTTGTCACTCTGAGAGCGTTTCTCCTTCTGACTCCTTAACTAAAAAAATTTTATTGATTTTTTTTTTAGAGAGAAAGAAAGGGGAAGGGAGAGAGAGAAACAATGATGAGAGGGAAACATCAATATCGACTGGTTGCTTCCTGCACGCCCCCTTCTGGGGATTGAGCCTGCAACATGGGCAGTGCCCTGACTGGAACTCTACCTGCAAACTCTTAGTGCATGGGATGATGCCCAACCAACTCAGCCACATCAGCCAGGCTCCTATTCTGACCCTTTAAACGAGGGCAGGGAAGAGAGGCCCAGGCTCTGTGAAGAGGTGGTCCTAAGGCCTTCGTCAGGTCTCTCAGGACTCTACCCCTCACACCTTCTGTAGGGCAGGACCAGATGGAGGGGGCTGGCCCATTTCATAAATCAGGGAGCAGCAAAAGTCAGAGGCCACGTCCCAAGTCTGTCCTGTTCAGCCACAAGGCCTCCTCCACATGCCCTAGTCTCCTGCTGGGAGAAGATCAGAGCAGATCTCTCCTCTTTTTCCCCACACAGTCCTGCCTTCATCCTCAATGAGAGCATCGCTATTGTGAGTTCTCAGAATAAGAGCCGGAAGTAAGGCCTGAGTAACCACTCAGGCTCTCTGGGACCAGTGTGTCATGTCAATAGATGTCACAGAGGTTTGGGAGGGAGAAAAAGTGGGGTGAGGGTTGGGAGGTGGGGCACTGCCCAAAGGCCAATATCCTCAAAACTTTAGAAGTACTGCTTAAAATGAGAATGGCTCAGCATTAAAACCAACAACCAAAATCCTGTGCTATTTTAGAATTGGACTGGCAGACACCCTGCCCTGGGAAAGGCCCTAAATTCTAGCTGTAATTCACTGTGAAGTTCCAAGCCACCAAGAATTTCTGAACTCCTGAGCAAGGAGCAGGATAGTGTGTCCCAAGCATTATTCTTGCCCTGATTCCGACAGGTGAACAAATTGCAAACTCGTGCAGAACATTAACGCTGTGTCATCCGGCAGGTGGTCAGACATTCAGAGCCAGGAGTCCTGGAGGCCACACTGAGACCATTGCCAACGGGACCCAAAGTGTACAAACCCCACCTCACTCATCTTCCTCTCCATCTGAAGGTGTCAATTCAGTCAAAGCCAGCAGAGGTGGAGGAACATGGGTAGAAAAAATTGTCATTTCCCAATAATGTCACTAAGCTGTGAAGTGATTGGCTCAAGATTACAATGCCCAGAAGGCTCTGAAGCTGGCCCTCACCTGGTCCCCTGCAGCGTGGAGGAGGCAGGTAACCCCCGCTAAAGAAAAACCACAATGCTGGGACATAAAAGCTCTAGGTTAGGTTTAAGTCAGTTGTTAAAACAGGTAAAGAAAACTAAGCCTTTTCCAAGAACTGGGCCTCACTTAAGAAATTTTTTTTTGAGCCTTATATTTTGAAACTAGAGACCTGGTGCACGAATTTGTGCATGGGTGGGGTCCCTTGGCCTGGCCGGTGATCGGGGCCAATTGGGGGAGGTTGACTGTGGGAGCACACTGACTACCAGGGGGCAGTTCCTGCATTGAGCATCTACCCCTTATGGACAGTGTTCATCATAGCAAGTGACTGAACATTTGTTTGGTCATTTGGTCTTTCAGTTGCTTAGACTTTTATATATATAGATAATTAAAGCTTCACAGGAAATTGCAAAACAGTGTATAGGGTGGTCCCATGTACCTTTCCCCAGTTTCTCCATTGGTGACATTATGTATGGCAATGCCACCACCAGGAATTTGCCACTGGGACAACCCACAGAGCTCATTCAGATGGCTGTGTGTGTCTGTGTGTCTGTGTGTGTGTGTGTCTTCATGAAATTTTATCCCCCAGGTAGATTCACATGTTCATCACCCCAGTCAAGACACAGAAGGGTCCCATCACTATAAGGCTCCTTGTGCTGCCTTCTATGGCCACCTTCCCAGTTGACATTGTTAAAAGTGCATTCACAGCCATAAGGCATTTTTAGCCCTGTACCCCATGAAGGTGGGGCAGATGGGCAGTTTCTCTTCAGAGATGAGAAGACTGAAAGATCGGGTGTTTGACCCAAAGCCCTACAGCTACAGGCTGGAATCCAGCTCTTCTGACTTCCAACACCGCAGCACCTGTGCTTTAGAGCAGATAGCTGAAGCCCCAGATGGCACCAGGGCTGCTCTGCTGGCTTCTGGGGCTTTAAGATAAGACCCAGCAAGGGATCTCCAGCCTCCTGTCAGGCCCTGTGGCCAGAGTCCATAGCACGCACCTTTCACGCCGTATCTCATCACGGAGGTGAGCTGCGCCTTGGTCCGGCCATCGGCTCCCAGCTGCAGCATCCCCAGCACAGATGCGATCCCATGGGGGGAGACAACGATGTTGTCCTGAGGCCGGGACTTGACAATCTGGTGGAAAACTTGGATCCCTATGTCAGAGCCGAGTTCCTCCAGAGGCTGCGGATTAAACTGGAGGCACACGGAGGGCAAAGTCACTGTGACCACGAGGAAGAGGGGAAAATGCCAAGACATGGTTCCTGTGCGCAAGGCCAATCTGAAAATTAGATTAGAAAAAGATAATTTAAATTCTCCTGAAACGGGCACTCTGGGGCACTACTTTGTATTCAACCAGATGTGATTTACCGTACCCAGTATAACTGAATACCTTCTTAATAAAGTTAAGAAAGAACAGCACAGATTACAATGGTTTTGACTGTATGTTGTTAGGGCGATGGGGAGGGACAAGAAGGCAACTTCTGCTTGGTGGGTCCCAAGTAAGCACCAGACACTATTCTAATGGTTATTTATTGTAGCCTGGTTATGTTACTCATAACCACTGTCCATCCAATTAAACCAACATTCACTGAGCGCCTACTGTGTGTCAGGCCCATGTCTAAGCACTAGACATTCAACTATAAACAAAGGCCGGCAAGACCCCCATTCTCCTGGAATTTCCATTCCAGAAGGAGACAGAAAATAAACCAGGAAGCAATACAGTAGACAGAGAGGGATCAGGACAGGGATGAGAAAACACAGTGATGCCAGCAAATGACAGGCTGGTGCGGGCAACATTAGACAGGGCTGTTATCCAGAAAGCCTCCTCTCAGAGGGAGCACAGGTGGCGAAGCCTGAACCATGAGAGACCCAGCAGGGTGCTGAGCAGGGTTCGAAGGGCCTGTCAGGCAGGCGGATGGCAGGGCAGAGGCCCTGAGGTAGAAGCACACCTGGTGTTGGAGGTCGGGTGGCTGAGGCATAAAGAACTTGGAAGAGGTGAAAAGAAGGAGGGGCAGGTTCTGAGGGGCCTGCAGAGCCTGATCTGGCTCTTGAATTTCATTCCAGGGAAGAAACCACTCATGTGATTATACCCGATTTTCTCACATGAACATATTCCTTTCTTAATTAAAGAATTGTTGATTAAAATAAATTTAAGGGACATTCTTAAATATACAATGGGGCAGGTATTCTCGATATGGTGATTTTATGACATGGATATTCTCAATGATGGTGATTTTATTAAATGTGATTTCTTTCTTAATTACCCTTTATTGAGCTCTCTTGGACTGTGAAATATGAGGAGGGGTACATGTGTTTATGGAAAAGCAAATACTCTCATTCAATAAGAACCTCAAATAGTAGCCCGTAAAACAAAAGCAAAAATCATGATAGGACCAATTTGGTTCCTCCCTCTGGACTGGAGCTCCTGCTAAGTACAAGTCTCCCATGAGGGAAGTTGAGAGTGTCTGCAGAGAACAGGAGAGAGGGGAGCCTCTTAGGAGATGGGTGCCCAGGAGTGAAGGGGAAGTTGGGTCTCTGTGATTCAGGGAAAAGAAAGGGCACTGGGCCCATCAGTAGATGAGTGGATAAAAAAGCTTGGTACACTAAGACAACTGAATATTACTCGCCATTAAAAGAATAAAGTCCTACCTTTCGCAATGGCATGGATGGACCTAGAGGGTCCAGTGAAATAAGTCAGACAGAGAAGGGCAAATGCCATGCAATTTCACTTATATGTAGAATCAAATAAACAAACAAATAAGACAAACAGAGTCGCCCTAACCGGTTTGGCTCAGTGGATAGAGTGTTGGCCCATGGATGGAAGGGTCCTAGGTTCCATTCCCAGTCAAGGTCATGTACCTTGATTGCAGGCTCGAATCCCGACCCTGGTCGGGGTGCATACAGGAGGAAAACAATCAATGTGTCTCTCTCACATGGATGTTTCTCTCTCTCTGTCTCTCCACCTCCTTTCCAATCTCTCTAAAAATCAATGGGAAAATATCTTCGGGTGATGATTAAAGGAAACAAACAAATAAACAACAACTGAAACAGACTCACAGATACAGAAAACAGACTGATGTTTGCCAGAGGAAAGGGAGGTTGGGGGTGCTGGATGAAAAAGATGAAGGAACTGACTACCAATTGAATAGGCACAGAGATATAAATTACAGCATAGGGAATATAGTCAATAACATTGTAATGACTATGTATTGGGCCTGGTGGGTACTTGAAATATTAGAGGGAAGGGACTACACCGTAAAATACATGATTTTCTAATCACTGTACAGAATAATACTGAGTATAAACTGTAATTGAAAAATAAAAAATAAAGTTTTAGAGATAAAAAGGGCTTTAGAGGAAGGGAGAGGGAAAAGGAAAGGGGGAGGGAGGGAGGGAGGGAGGGA
>JAAGEH010000079.1:5083018-5149902 GCA_011751065.1 Lasiurus cinereus | reverse complement strand
GAGGAGGAGGAGAAGGAGGAGGAGGAGGAGGAGGAGGAGGAGGAGGAGGAGGAGGAGGAGGAGGAGGAGGAGGAGGAAAGGAAGGAAGGAAGAGAGGGAGTGAGGGAAATTCGAGCAGCATTAAGCAAATGGGCATTTGGTGTTTCCTCACTTTCCTTCCTATGTACGTGTCTCCTTCCCGTCTAGATCATAGTGGATAGTCAATAAATACATGTGGGATTAAGCCTGCTGGCTTATATACTTCATGTTTTTCTAATTATTTTCGTGGCATAAAAATCATATTTATTGAGTGTGACTGGGAAAATGATTATATTGAGTCACTGTTTGCGCCCAAAACTTTCCAAGGAGAATAAATTCTTTGGGGTGGAAGAGGGCTGGCAGCAAGAGCTCCTGCCTACCACCTCCACACATAGGGCCACAAGGTGAACACCGAGGCCATCATTGCAAAATAATTGCAATTTTTTTCACACATTTTAAAAATTTTAGAGATTCAGCATTTCTCCAGAGCTTCACAGTAAAATAATTGCGTAAAGGCAGCCTGTCTACATTCAAAACAGCTAATTGACCTACATACACTCTTTCTGGGGGCTTTCCTATGGCCAGCGTGGCCTACTTTGACTTTGGCACCTATGACTGGCTCGGATACCGCTACAATCTCTTGAGTTTCTCTCCGCCTGTTGGACATTGAGGAGCTTCCAAATCCTGATTATGAAAGCTTTGCTCATTTTATCTAAAAATTAGACACTGTGTCTGTCTTCCCTTCCCCCCGCTCTTCTTCCTTTCTTTGTCTTTTTTTCTGGTCATAAATTTCCTCTTTAAAATGAAATAGACCAAAAACCCATCTCTGTCTGTCTGTCTATCTATCTATCCATCTATCATCTTCTATCTATCTAAGCCTAAGCAACCTTTACAATCAGAATGACTGGTTGACCAGTCACTATGACACCCATTGACCACCAGGGGGTAGACACTTAACACAGCCAACCTCCAGTGGCCAGCCAATCGCCTGTGGTCCATCCCCCCAATGCACAAATTTGTGCACCGAGTCTCTAGTGGTAAGTATAAAACAATTTGTACAATCTTGGTTACAAATGGTCAAATTTGGTGACTGGAGTCAAATCAATCCAAATTGTTGACCCTTGAATTGTAATCTATTCTGGCTTCTACCTTCAGCATGCCATTGAATTTATACACCCAAGCCTCCCAAAGAAATCCTCCTGTATTAGCAAATGTTTGAATAAATGTTTGAATCTGCACACCCATAAAAGACATCAAATTGGTTTTGTCTCTGACAGCTTACAGTTGATTCATTTAAATGTTATGGATTTCTGTAGAAGATTGTAAAACGGGTATAAAGGATCAGTAACAAATAAAAATTTAACAGCTCCAATGTCTCAGAGTCGACAAAGACAATCTTCTGAATACATAGCCATCTTATTTAGCAGAATTTTGCTCAGTTATGAATTTTTTTTAAAATAACAGTTCCATTATGAAGTAGGGGAAGGCTGCGTTTGGTATTTTCCTTGGTTTCTTGAATTTGAGACTTCTGGGAGATGATAGTGCATCAGGACAGTGTCAGAGCTGTGCAGAACTTGGAATCAGAGCTATTTTTGATTGATGTTCTGGGCATCACTTCTTGGTTTCAGTTTCTTAGGCTAAATGTTCACTTGTCTGAATTCACCTGTCTTATTATGTACATGTCTGAGACCAAGCTTTTACTTCTCTCCAAAGTTCTGTAGCTAGGTGAATGGATATTGATGCACGAATACTTTAGGCTTGTAAAATTCCTACTACAGATACCTATTTATGTCCAAATAGACAATCTTTTATATGGAATAACGGTTGAAGTTCAGGCTTTGAAATTCTTAGCCTCTAGAGGATGAGGAGATTCTCATTTGGGAAAGAACATAGTAACCTCCCATTTATTTTTAAAAGAGATTACACTTTAAACTTTCAAGTAAGAGGGGGAAGAATAAAGATGTTGCCCAACTGTATTACATAGCATCCATATGTTTCCATTTCTTGAATATTCTTCTCATAACAGTAAAAAGGAAAAAAGATTCTTAGTTTAAGTCATCAGTGGAAGAAGATAATAAACCTGTAAATCAAGCCATGGTTACAGGCATGTCCTTCCAAATGTGGGTTTCTCCTTCCCCACTAACTTCTAGTTTCTCTTCCTCCAAAGCTTTCATTCTCAGTGTGGTGTGGGAAATGCTTTTGATATAATTGGGTACTGCTTTGAGTTTTAAATGAGATTTAAAATGCCAGAGGCCAGACTCCTGGTGCATCCCTACATCTATAAATGCACCACCTGTCAATGGTAGGCAGAGCACCGCTCCCGTAGACCCCATGACATCAATCGTCACTTCTACCAGATGATGCTCAAATCTGTAGCTCAAATCCTCAGCTAAATTTCAGTGCCATACTTCCAACTGTTTGCTGCATATTTTCACCTGATTGCTAAGAATAATATCTTGGCCTGAAAAACTCTAGCCTGTGAAATCTACCAACACTTATAGGGAGGTACTTCTTGTTGCTAGTCCTTGGTCTTGCTCATGTCCAGGCCTTTGCGTCTCTCCCTTTCCCTCTACCTACTAAGCACCAGAGTTCTCCCAACTCCATCCATGGCCTGTAGGAAGTTTCTCTGATTGCCCCAAATAGGGCTATTCACCCTCTTCTCTGAATTCCCTCGAATTTCCTATCTGCACTCTCATTTTGGTTTTTTCAAGTATTTTTTCCCCCTGCCCACTAAACTGACAGCTCACAGAAAGCAGGGCCATGGGACTTTATAAATCCTTGTGCCCACAGGGTCTTATTCAGGGCCCTACCATTGGTAGATACTAGACCAGAGATTGACCCATAGGACTTGCAGCTGCTCCAGTTGTTTGGTTTGAAATACAAAGGGTTATTAAAATATTTAGGCAATTAAAAGTTAGAAAATGTCACATACCATCTAGATTTAGAGTTATTCTCAGGAAAAACGAAAATGAATGGGAGTTCCAGTAACTCGGAGTTCTCATTCCTCAGGCAAACATCCTGCATAGCAACCACTCCTCAGGGCTGGGTGCCTGCTTTCCCATAAGCGTCAGCTCCCTTTACTCCCTGTTACCATCACTGAAGTCATCCCTCTAGGTTGGGAAAGCATTGTGGCCAGACCTCTGCCCTGAATGAATGCCACTCCATTGACCAATGAGAGACTAGGAGAACCAGCCACAAAAGAACCTTAGTTTCAACCTAATAAATTCTTGTTTGCAAAATAAAATAAATCGTATTTTACATGTGACATATGAGCTAATGAGATATCTGTCAGTTCTATTTACTATAACAAATAAGATGTAAACAGTTTTGGGGGAAAAACACTAAAAAGACTCTTCAGGCTCCAACTCTTAGCCAGATGATTCACATCTGTTTTAGGAAGCCCAACAGTGTCTAATAATGGAAAGTACTCCATCCCTTTCATTCTCTGAAATGTCTAAAGTGATACATGTTAAAATTATCAACTCATGGCCTATTTTATTTCTTTTAAAATCAAAGGCTGTTATGAAATAAATTCTAGACACCATATACATATAATTTTCAATATTTCTAACACACACTTTAGGCGTGAGTATCAATATATATTTTTAAAATATATACATACATACAATATTATTATCCCACTTGAAAATTAATAACTCTTTTATATGTTAAATATCTAGTTGGTATTCAAATTTCTAGTTTTCTCTCTTTTTTAAAAATAATTTATTTAAATCAGGATCTAAATAAAGTCCACACATTGCAAGTGGTTGATATGTCTCTTGTCTTTTAAAAAGCCTTCCTCTAGTTGCCTTATTTTTAACTTTTTCTTTGGAACTTTTGTTTGAAGAAACCAGGTTATTTGTCCTGTCAAGTTTCCCATAGTCTAGATTTTGCTAACTGCATTCACGTGATGTGTCTTCTGTACTTCCTGTAAATTGGTTTACCTGGAGCACCCGGAGCAGGGGTCTGCATGCATGTGGGTAAGATGGGAGCCACACTTTGATTTGTCTTTGGATACATTCAAGCCTCTCACCAATACTCTTACCAACAAAGACCATGTGACTTGACTCTTTGCAGGAAATTTGTTACCTCTGCTCTAGGGGCTGATCAGATTCAAATTTCTTCTTTTTTGTTAGGAATATTTCATTCAGGTGTTGGACCTGGTGCTGGAAGAAGGAAACAATGCTATTTTTCTTCCTTTCCCTCCCTCCCTTCCTTCCTTCCTTCCTTCCTTCCTTCCTTCCTTCCTTCCTTCCTTCCTTCCTCACTTCCTTTCTTTGTAACCTTAGCAGCTACTCATAATCATTGCTTAAGAGCTTTGTTTCATTAGGGGTTGCCCAATGGTGCTATTATAAGTTTAATGTTCCCTCTGCATTAGTTGGCACACTTCTATAAAATGTAAATTTCCATATGGTTATTCCAAGGATCAATTTGTATAGCAAAGGCAGGATAAATGCTTGAGTCATTCCCTATATTGTTCTCACAACAATATGTTGGTTAGCCAGCATTTTTAGAGTTAACCAGAGGGGTTTTGTTTGTTTGTTTTCTTAGTATAATTACAAACTCATGTTTTTAAACATATTTTAAGGGCTTCAATCTATGAAATTTTATTATCCTTATTGATGCTCAAGAGGAGCCTCTTCAGGTTGGCTCCTGAACCTTTCATACAACGGTAGTCTCATTAGATTTGTTTTCTGCTTTGACAAGATGTTCCAGGCCCATTTTGCCCATTCCTGTCCCAGGAGGAATCAGCCACTTTTCAAGGGGGCTCTGCTTCCTTTTAGCGGGCGACAGACTTTAGAGAACACAATCTGAGTGTGCTCACCTAATAAACTCTAAATTAGCTCTGGGAATACTGGGCATTGCCAATGGAGAAAGCCCAAAATGCATTTGCATCACTATCTGGACTATATCCAAATATTGAAGTTCAAATTAGGAAAGATAGACTGTTAATTTATGAATTGCTTTGCCTCCCATGGCAATACAGCCCAGAGGAGGCACACTGGATGATGAAAAGCTGCGGGAGTGAGCTGGGCATTGAAGTTGGGCTAGAATATCAAATGGAAAATCCTCAAGTGAAGGCAGTGAGTCTCATCCTGAAAGTGGGACGCTAACAATGCAAGTGTCTGAAATGAACAACTGGCACACAGTATGACAAGGAAAGTCCCCTAATTTATCTTGAGGGAGGGGAGGCGGTATGATGACCAGCCCCTGCCCCCATCAAGCACTGAGAATGCTTTGATATCCTTCTGGTCTCTGTGATTATAGCATCCTCATTCTTAGTCCCTAAAATCCTTTATTATTCTGCCTTTGGGCTAACTTCCTTCTAGAGGGACTATAGGAGGTAGAGAAAAACAGTGCATCAGATTATATGAAAATCATCAGATTCCCCAACTGTTTTTTTTTATGACATTTTTTTCTTCTCGAAGAAATAAATGTGAAGGAAAGGTATTGGGCTACCAAATTGAGACTTAGTGGCCTTAAGTAGGATTGAGCTGCCTAGCAGCCATGCCAAATGCTTCTCACCAATACTCTTACCAGCAAGCAAAGGTCTAACTCTTCAGGGTGTCTGGCAAAGGGCATTCTAGAGACCTTCAGGGGTTGACCCGGAAAGCGACAGGCGTTAATGCACAAACAGTTGAGGTTGAGCCTCAAATATGGTCCTGGAATGTCCAGAGGACTCTGGTCACTCAGGCCTCTATAAACATCCCTGAGATAATTCACCCAACCCTGTCTTTATTTTCCAAACATCTTCCGCATTCTCCTAAGGCAGAAAGTTAGAGGAACAAGCAAAAGTGAAGTGCATTTTGATATCCTGGGAAATGTACTGAGTGGTATCCGAATGAGTCAGCATCTTTAAAACTTCAGAGAAGAAACAGGAAATGCTAACTGATCAAAGTGACTGCAGTGTGGTGGTTTTAAATGTGTTCTTTAGGTTACTGGGGAGAGGCTTAAACACCTCAAAGAACTTGATCTATGATGCTAATTAATGTAGCCAAAAATGAACTTAAAAAGATTCAGGAAAGAAATGCTCAGCCACAGAGGCATAGGTGTATGGCAGCAATGCTTAAGAGGTTCCTCCAATGAAGAGGCATGTATTTTATTAAATACTAGGGGTCTGGTGCACAAAATTTGTGCACTGGGGAGGGGGTCCCTCAGCCCAGCCTGCCCCCTCTCACATACTGGGAGCCCTCAGGGGATGTTCTACTGATGGCTTAGGCCCACTCCCCGTTTCATCCACACGAACTCCAGTCCCTTCACCATGAAAAAATGACATTTTTAAGCATTTTCAAGATGTGTCTTTCATAGGATATGACATTTATTTTTCTTTTTATCCTCACTTGAGGATGTTTCCACTGATTTTTTTCCCCCTCCCCTCCGATCCTAGGCTTGGCCCCTACCCAAGCCAAGCCTAGAGCCTCCACCCCAGGCTTTAGGCTTGGGAAGGGATTCCGGGGTTCCCCCACCCACCCCTCTAATCGCAGGCTCAGCCCCTTCCCAAGCCTAAAGCCTCTGCCCCAGGGAAAGTCACACTCTTTATCAGCCTTGCTTTCTCTTGTACCATATTAGGAATCAAATTTCAAGGGTGGTCAGGGGAATTTCATAAGCACAAGCAGAAAGATAGTCAGCAACTAGCACAGTATCTGGTTCAGAGAATGTGCCCAGCAAATGGTGGTTCTCTTCCTCTTGTCTTCCTCAACAGTCAAGACCAGAAATAGTTCCTGATTTTTTTTTTAATTTCAATATCTATTTAGAACATCTCAAAGATCAAGCTAAGAAAATGGATCAAATGCAGCACTTTTATTTTAATAAAAGTATCTTTATAGCTTCCTTAGACTATTTGAGACATAGAATAAGACAATGTTGGTCTGTTTTGATGTCTTTATAAGAGAAAGAAGGAGTTGGATCATGATGCAGTGGAGGTGAGTGAGTATGTTACAAAAACCTTTAATGGTGCTGAGATATGTTTTTTAATCTACTGGCTTATGTCACTAAATCTGTTTTATTTATAGTATCAAGTCCTATAGGTTTTCTTATTGACAAATATTTAAAGTGCAATAGTTCAAATAGATGACTTCCTAATCAATAGTCCAGAGATGATTCAGGACATTACGGTGATACTGACCAGTGGTTCTCAATCTTTAAAAGAAGGTAGCACCTTTTTTGGCATAATATGACCAATTCTATTTTTAGTACTCGTAAAGAATACATGATAAAAATAAAAAACTACCACACATTCAGAAATACTTTTATAAACTACAAATAAAAAAAATAAAAAGCTACAAATTCTTTTTATCTATAACAGCACCTTGATACACTTTAAAAATCACATTTTGAATTATATATTCAGTCTATACTCAAAGCTGAACCATTGAACATGTGTTTTCTGGCCCCTTAGAATAACCCTGATGTTGTTGATGGATCCCCAATTCATAGGTGAGAAATCAATGTTCTCTAGATTGCTGCTAGTAAAAAAATGAGGAGTAAGTGCTAGAAGTGTAAATTGATGAAAATCTTTCTGAAAGGCAATTTTTGATATGCATAATCTTAAAATGTGTTTACCTATTGGAACAGTAACACCCCTCCTACCAGTCAACCCTGAGGTAATAACAAAAAAAGATTTGGGTGTAAACATGTTCACTGTAGAGTTATTTCTAGTAGCAAAATCATTACAATATTCTTTGCAATAAGTAATTGCATAGCAATTATCGTTTGCAACCTCAATTTCCAAGAGAAAGAACACTGTGGGTGATCTTTCACCAGCTTTGTGCACTTCTCCTCTAGCTTCTGGGTTCTTTGACACCAATAATTTGCAGTATCACCTTAGGAGAATTGCTACTGAGAGTTGCAGCCCATTTTCTCAGTGGACTTTAAGTGGCTGGGAGTTGACACATACCATTCCTCTACCCCAGAGGCCAACAGCCACTGACTGACTACTGGTCCTGGAATATGAGAGCCCAGCTTCTTTGCTTCAAAGTGGCACAGAACTCTCCAGGATCAGGCTGAGTGTGGGCCTTCACCTGATTCCACCCTATCCCTTGCCCCTTGATTGGCTCATCCCCTTTCTAACACCCACTTCCCCCACTCTTTTACTCTGTCACCTGCAGACTGTTCCTCAATGAATGGTTTGCACTTTATTCTTGGCTCAGCAATTCGTTTGGGAGACCATGACCTCTGACATCCAACAGTAAGGGTCAGTTCATGACATCCCTCTAACACAATATCATAAGGATGTGATAATATATTCTGCATATATCTTAATTGAAAAGAAAACTATGCTATAATTAACTATGCAAAAATTCTACACAGGCACAAAAAAAGACTAGAAAGATGGATATGAGATATTATCTCTATATTTATTTCTGATGGTAGAAATATGAATATTATTCTTTATACTGCTCTGGATATTTTAGAAAAATGTATACAATGAACACATTACTTAAAACAAGCAGTCCTTTTCTGGTTATAAAAACACAGCAGCGGGAACTCAGATCAGCTGAAATGTGTAGCAAGGAGGAGCAGAAAAGGCTACAGAGCACAAGAACTGTGGTTCAATAACAGAATCGTAAAAACTGGAATAAAAAGTGCAGTTGCTAGAAAAACAGAGAGCTGAGAAATAATATAGTGAGAGCCCTTTATATACACTAAAATGAATGTTACACCCCATTACAACCCACAGACCACTCCATATTGGGATTTTTTTCAATAAGTTGTGGTTCTATTTTGATGCACATGACTGGAACCATTCATGTGACTACATCTACACACTAGATGTTTAATGGCAAGGATTATAGTTTATTCATTTTTTTTACTCCCTAAGTTTAGCAGAGTATCTGGTATATAGTAGGAACTCAATATAGTTTATGAAATAAATTGTAGTTCAGTGGAAATTAACTGATTTCATTCTTATTTTAAGCAGCAGCAACTTTTATTGCTAACTTAAAAAATCCCAACTTGCTTAAAACTTGTGGAATGCATTCTCAAGTACTCAAAATTAATGGCCACCATTTATGGAATGTCTACCATGTGCCAGACCCTGTACCTGGAGCTTTATATATTCAACAGCTAGCTGAACCCTCGACTTCAGATGTAGGCATGAGTATTTATATGCTATAGATGTTGAAAACAGTGGTCCACAAAAATTAAATAGTCTGCCCACACCATACAGATCGAACAAGGTGAAGAGGTAGGTGTCTAAATACGGACTCTTAGCTGGGGTGTCACAATGCTTCTTGTGATGGAGTTTAAAGGGTTGACCGAGGAAGAAGTGAGGAAACACTGACTTCTTTCTACCTCTCTGTCCTGTGCTTACATCACCAGTGACTCGGAGTAAACAAGTGACCACAGCTTTACAAGGAACAAGAATGGAACAGAATGTTTGTCACTTCAGTGCAGTGGTTTTCAGCTCGGAGAGGGCTCCACACCCCCCAAGGGGGCACTTGGCAATGTCTACAGACGTTCTGGTTGTCATACCTGGGAGGGATTGCTACTGGCCTCCCGGGGGTTGAGGTCAGGGTTGCTGTTGAACATCCCATGAGGCACAAGACAGTTCCTCACCATGGGGAATTGTCTGGCTCAAAATGTCCATCAGGGCCAAGTGCCAAATGCCAGGATGAGAAACCCCACTGGCCCACCGGAAGGTGCACATTCCACCTCCTCCCCAAGGCAGCACCCGAAGATCCTGTGGACTGTCCTTACTTTAGAATCCAGGCTCCAGTCTGAAGTCACACACCGCCTCTTGTCAAAGCAACTACTGCACTGATGCCAATTGTCACCGTGGCTCCCGCTGGAATTTCGTCCAAGGCTTCTCTATGTGGGAGAGGAAGGAATCCAGCCCATTCGCCTTAGGGGCTCCGAGAAAGGGGCGTTTAGTGACCCATAATGAAAGCTCTGACTGTCAGCCCCCCTGTCAAATCAGGCTTCTGCACAGCCTGTTGGAAGAAGTGGGGATGCCTGCGTTACCCGGAGCTTCCTGTGCAGAGCATCAAGGCAGGTGTTTGTCCACACCAGCCCCCTCATCAGGCAGCTGTTCCTCGCAGGAGGAAGCCTGGCCCAGACTCCTGAGGCTGCGGATCCTCCTGTACCGCTGACATCCTTCCCACAAAGCAGCAGCAGCAGCAGCAGCAGCAGCAGCAGTGAACAGCTGACATCACCAGTCATCACCTCCTGTGGGCCCCGCACCCCTCCCACCGCCTGGTTGCTCCCCCAGCCCCACCATGGCCTTTGATTTTGTTTTCTGAACCAAAGCTAGCTTTCTCATTCAGGTTCAGGGAACAGAAATGCCAGGTATAAAAAGAAAAACCCCAAACACGATTATATACCCTCAATTATTCTTATGTCCACTGCACTTACTCCTTGGGAACTTTCCGAACTAATGAGTTAAGCAAAACTGAGCCCCAACTCCTACTTTCCTCCCTTCCCTCGTGAAAAGAGGGCAGGGCCCAGTGACAGAGGAAACACACTCAGCAGGTGAAGGTTGACCTGGGTCTCCACTATCACCCTGGGCCAAATTATCTCCAAAATGCCACCTGCGGGAGGTCCTCTTCTGCCTGCTGGATGCCCCCCTTTTCTCAGAAGGAGAGCTGGGAGTCGGTGGGAGCCTGTATGATAGAGGTTCTTCCTTTAGGTGGGGAGGGCCTCTGCTTGGCAGTGTGAAGAGAGGATGTGGGCTTTATCAGACTGAGGCAGCCTCCCCCGCTGGCCAGGCAGAAGAAGGTCGAGGGGCACCAATATTCTACTGTGTCGACAGGGACCAGCATTTCTAGGGCTGCATTCACAATTAAACCCACTTGGTCCTTTGGAAATCGGGGTGCTATTTCCAAGGCTGCCATGCAAAACACTGTTAGGTGGGAGGTACAGTTTGCCCATTTATTTAGAAATTTATCTATTTCACAAATACTAGTGGAGCACCCATGGGTCAGGCAGGGTGCTGAGGTGGGAGCGTGCACAAAAGTGGACCCAGTCCCACGCTCCTGAAGCCAATGGTCTAGAGCCTGGCTTCTCATCAGGGCAGGTTCGCCCCTCAGGGTACATTTGGCAACATCTGGAGACATTTTGGGTCGTCACAATCAGTGGGGAGGGTGCTACTGTCTAGTGAGCAGAGACCCGGGATGCTGCTCAACATCCTGCAAGGCCCAGGAGATGCGATCGCGGCCCAGCAAGGACGGTGTGCTCCACAACATCCACAGGGCTGAGGGGGGCCCTGGAGGAGGGGCACGCAGGTGGACACGGAGGGTGAGCTGGATATGACCCGACAAAGGGGCAGAAGTATGGGGACAGGGCCCGGTGTCTCAGACAGAGGATCTCAAACATCAAACAGATTCTGGAAATGTGTTCATTTTAACACTATACCACCTTATAGTCCTTCTAAGACAAGGTCCACTGGGGACAAGCAGCTCATCGTGACACACACCAGAGTCCAAACTAGACAGAAGCTGAAGCCGCATTCACACTCATGGCCACCCTGCCCCCCGGCTTCTTCCTCAACCGCCAGGCACCGCATACTGGAAGAGGCAGGAAGTGAAACCTACTTTTACTACCTTAGTCTTGATACTAAAAGCATGACCCAAAAAGGGAAAAACTGGTAAGTCAGACCTTATCAAATTACAAATATCTGTTCCATGAAAGACTCTGCAAAGATGATGAAAAGACAAGCTGCCGACTAGGAGAAAATATTGCAGACCACCTATCTGACAAAGACTAGTAGCTAGAAAATGCAGAGGACTCTCACAATGCAACAGTGAAAAGAAAACAGCAATCCAATCAGAAAATGGTCCAAAGACACGGACTGACAGTTCACTGAAGAGGATACACAGATGGCAAATAAGCCCATGAAAAGATGTTCACCATCATTCGCCATTAGGGAAGTGCAAATTAAAACCACTACACACCCATCAGAATGGCTAAAATAAAAACTAATGATAACTCCAAATGCTGGAGAAGATGCAGAGAAATTGAATACCACGCATTGCTGGTGGGAATGTAGAATGGTGTAGCCACTCCACAAAAACAGTTTGGCAGTTTCTTACAAATCTAAACATGCTTTTAGCCAGATGATCTAGCAATCTTGGACATCTATCTCAGGGAAATGAAAACTCATGTTCACACAAAAATCTATACACCAATGTTATAGCAGCTTTATTTGCAATAGCCCCAAACTGGAAAGTAAGTAGCCAAATGTCCTTCAATAGGCAAATGGTTAAACAAGTCATGATACGGTCACACCATGGACCAATACACAGCAATAAAAAAGAATGGACTACGGATACACACAGCAACTTGGATGGATCTAAAGGCAATTATACTGAGTGAAAACAAAGTCAATTCCAAAAGGTTATAATATTATGTGATTCAATTTATAAAATAGTCTTAAAATATTATAGAGATGGAGAATATATTAGTGGTTACGATGAATTGGGGAAGATGAGAGGGAAAGGGATGAATGTGACTGTAAAAGGGTGACATGAGGGGGCCTTGTGATGGAACTGTTCTGTGTCTTGACTATGGAGGTGGCCACACAATATACAGGTGATAAAACATCACAAAAGCAAGTACACACACACACACACACACACACACACACACACACACACATTCACACATGAATGCAAGTAAAACTGCTGAAATCTGATAAGGTGGATGGATTATAGCAATGTCAATTTCTTAGCTGTGGTATTTATTGTTGGGGGAAACTAGGTGACCAGTAAATAGGATCTCTTTGTATTATTTTTTATAACTGGACAGGAATCTATAACTCTGTTAACATCAAAAGTAAAAACAACAAAACAAAAAAGAACCGTTATTTTAAAAGTGTAGTCAGCAAACAAATGTACCTTAAGATAGATCTTTTATTCACTTTAATTCCTTTCCCCATCCTACAACTACACTAGACATGCAAACCTTCTAAAAAAAATACCATTAATGTTTTTGCATAATTGTGTCTTTTCATAATTTTTGACAACGTTAATTCTTAGCTTCTATAGGCTCTGGAAACAAACCACCCAATTTCATACCTAAGCTCCTCTACCAATTAACTGTGTGACTTCGACAGGTATATAACTTCACTGTGCCTTAGTTTCTGCATCTGTACAATGGGTATAATAGTAGCCCCGGCCTTACAGATTGCTGAGAAGCATGACAAGAGGGAATCCATCTCAGGTTCTTCCACCAGTTACTGAATACACTGAGGGGCACTCGAAGCTGGCTCTGCCCCTTACTACCATTATCACGGAGGGTTGAAGCATCCTTGGTCTCTATCCTCAGCCTCTTAGGGTCTACTCGCCAACCCATCTGAACAGTTCCCTCAACTAGGCAAAATGTACCCAGATTCCAAGTTGTAAAAATTGAAAGGAATTTAAAAATCTGCCTTTTCTATTTACTCTTTTCTTCCATTGTGGCACATTCCCTTTATTTCTTTGTTGTGGAAGAGGCTCAAGGTTCTAGCTGGTATGTGACTTTATTAGAGTTTCACCTCTGGTCACAAGTCCTCAGGGAAGGTGACCTGAGTGGCCTTTCCCTTGGGGGAGAGAAGCAACAGGGCCCCATGCAGCCTCTGAGAATGGTCCTGGTGACGGGTCCAGAAAATGACTGATGGTCCCTGGGTGAATTAAGAAATGGGCCTCAGGCTCTGCTGGTTTTCCACGTGTTCATGAATAAGGAAAAGTGCTTCCTAGCAGCATAAGCTGAAATAAGGCATGATTAGACTAAAGCAATTTTTAAAACATTTCAGAATGACAAAGCCCATAAAAAAACCCCTGTCTCAATGGTCGAGAGACTCAATGGTAGAGTCTGGATTGTAAGCTGAGTCTCATCACTGTGTTATTTGCTTAGATGGAGGAAATATCTAACACAGAAAATGCTTGATGATTGCATAAGGGAGCCACTTAGAAATAACTGGGAAGCCCATTGTGATGGTAACTGAAAAGAAGGAGCAATCCAGGAGAAATAGCCTGAATTTTAGCAAGTAGAACAGACTCTAAAACCTTGAACTTATTTTTCTAAAATAAGAGATTGGGTAGGAAGATATGAAAGTCCCCTTATCCCTCTTCACAGAAATGTTAGGATCAGAGAAAAAAAGCCTCCTCATCTCTGGGCTCACTGCTCTTGCAGGTTCTGCATTTCAGAAAGTGGGCACCTCATCCACCCACGAATCTAAGCAGAAAGTCTGGGTGTCATCCTTCCTCCTTTCCCTGCCCCATTAGAACCACGGCAAACTCTTTCATTCTTCCTCTGAGCATTCCTGCATGGCCTACTCTTTCCATCTCCTCTGCCCTCACTCCAGCCACCAGACTTCCTGGAAGAGGACATTAGTCTGTTTTACCCAACTCACAGTCTGCTCTGCCCCAGTGACCTTGCCGATAGGAAAGGCCCTTTAGCACCAAGACCTGCATCAAACCCTCCAATGGCCTCCCTAAGCTCTTGCAATGAAATGCAAACCCACTCCCGCAGCCATTGCGTTGGCCTCCTGGGCTGGATTTCTTCCTTCTAGACATACACTCTCCCCTTGGGAGGTCGCAGAACCTTTCCAGTCTCAGCCCTCCATATGTGCATTCCTTCTGACTAGAATATTTGTCTCCTCCTCCTCTCTCTGTGCCTGAGGGTGGGGCAGGGACCTTGTTGGGCCTGGCACACTCTTCTCCAGCATTTAACATGGCACATGGGACACCGAGGTGCTTTCTATGTAATCAAGCCACTGATGAAGAAAGCAGGCTTCAACCAACATGATTCACTTCAGATACTAACCTTGATGACAGAAGCCACCATCTTATAAGCAGGTTGGGATATAAATTATTTAGGGAAGTCACTTGTTAAAAGAAGTTCTAGAGCAACTTCTTTTAACACAGCATTTAATCTACTGACATTGTGGGAGGTATAATTCTGTGTGCTGCGGGTTGTCCTGTGTATTATAGCATGGTTAGCATTATCTCTGCTTAAATCATCTAGATGCTAGTGGTTTACCCCTTCCCTAATTATGACAACCAAATTAAATGTCTGGAGACATCAACAAAAGTTCCTGGAGGAGAGAGGGAGAATTACTCCTGGTTGAGAACCACTGATTCAGAGAAAAATTAAAAACTGGTGGTTATGATTTTAATTCTGCCCACAAAATGCCTGATTGATTAACCTTTGTCTGAGTCACTTGAGCAATAATACAGTAATACAGTATCTCCTAACATTAAGTGTCTACTGACCACTGTTTACGGCATCATTTCAGTGGGAACATGCATTCCTAACTTCTGGATATATTTATGAACCACCATGGAGGGCTTGGTTGGTCCATCCCAAAACTCAACTTAGCTTTCAGCATCTCTCGGTGATGTCTGATGTGAGACAGGTGGCAAAGAATGGTCGGGGTGCGGAGGGGATGAATAGAAAGTTAGAGAAGAGCTGGGGAAAGGACTTGATCATTCGTCTGTGTCCTCTTTCAGGAGAGAAAAACAGAGAATGCCCAGTGACTCAAGTCCTTCCTGAGAGCACCATTCCATAGAATCCTCAGGCAGTCAAGCATTTTCTTTCTGCCCACAGTGTGGCACAACCCAGGAGTGAAATGTGAAAGTCTGAATCTCAATACTTCTCTAACCCCTGTCCATGCCCGCCCCTTGGACTAAGGGTATATTGAGCTTGGAGCACCTCTTCAGGAATGCAAAATGACTTCCTGGCTTTACCTGCCACACGGCAACAATATTTTCAATTGTTGGTTAAATTGCAAATGCCCCATGAATCATTTAAATAAATCTCACATGTATGAAATAGTCAATTGTGTTCTCAGAGCAATTCCCAGCTGTAAAAATAGAGCCACACGGAACAGATTTCTTTTTCTGCAGCTAATTGAAAATACCGCACATATAATGCATGATTTAAAGCTCCCAGGAGGAATTTCAATTTGTGTTCCCCACTTTAAAATGTACAATCAAATGCTGTCTTAAAGTGCTCTATGCATTTAAGTCAATATTGCTTGCCTGAAGCACCCCAGCCACTCCTAAATTTTCACACTATGAATTGATGACCTGAGATTTTTAATGCTCTGGGTGACTTTCAAAACAATGGCTTTAATAGGACTGTGTTTCCTGAGAAAACAAACACTCCTAGAATTGACTGATTCAAATGTCTGTGGCCCAGAGAAAATCTCCAAAACAGCAGCAAAATGCCTGCCAGCAGGAGGGGACCAAATAGAACATCCTTCACATGGGAGCCCAAGCAGTGATGTCAAGTGCCCACAGCATCACCCTACAGTTAGAAAGGCTGCCTCAATATTCTTGATGGTTGATCAAATGGGAGCTGGCAGAATCTGTGACAATGAGGAAGAGACTGTCTAAGTAACACGTACCAAAGAAGGAGTGTCCAGGCTCAGGGCCTGGAGGAAAAAGGAGTTAACAGATTGAAGATCATTGTCCATTTCTAATAGAGCTTCAGACCTTGCACAATACTCACATTCCCTGCGTAATGCGACAGCTGAGGTCTTGCACCACAACTCAAGCACATGGAAGACATTACAGGATGAAGGGAGAGGACAGGCTGACATTGAGCTGTAGATGAACAGAGGTTAGAAGTACTTAAAGGATTATGAAACAAGGTAGAACGTGGCAGGTAGCATTAAGAGTTCCAAGTGAACAAGGAAATTGTCAAGTTGTCTTTACTTTACATGCAATCACATTTAATTCCATCATTAATGTTCCTCTATACAGCAAATTAGTCAGAGGTGAAAATCTTATTCTACTAGCCAAGGCGAGAGAGTGATGAGCAATTCTGGAAGCAGACAAATGATAATCAAACTAACAAAGAATTAAAAGCATCAGAATTTAAAGTCAAATAACATAGTAGACACTTGATGCATATTTATCAAATGAGTTAAAGTACCACTCACAACTAGTGTTATTCATTAGATATGCAAACCTTTAACCCTTAGTTTTTACTCCATAAAGTAAGAAATGGAATTAGAAATAATGATAGAACTCAGAAATGATCTGTTTCAAAAACTTGTCATCCAAGGGCTAAGGTCTTATCTATAATTAAGGCGAAGATGTCCCCAACATTTGGTGATGAAGGCACCTACTATGAGGAATTCTTTTGACATCTGACTGAGTAGGAACTGCCCTACAGGCCATAGGGAACTAACGCACGTTGAGTTCTGTGACTTGAGCCATAATCTCTCCCATTTACTTTCATACTGTACTTATCAATTAACCCAGTAACAACTGGGCTTCCCATGAAGATCTTGTTAATGTGGGGAATGTGCCAACTGGCCAAGGAGCCATCTTCCAATTCTTCTTGTGACTGGTAACTGTTTGTCTCTCTGACCTGTAACAACCCTGATGGTCCTAACAAATCTAGTTTATCTTCTGTGTTTCATGCTATGGATGCCCCTAAGCAATGCCATCTCCAGAGAGTCCACCCAGGCAGGCAGCATCTCAGACTTCACACAAATAAAATGCAGCAACATATGATGACCCCGCCTATGGTTTTTCTTCTCCCTTGGACACCACTGACTATTTATTTACAACCTTTTCCCCATGGCAAATGGAGGGAAGGCAGGACTGAACTTGTGCTTCATAACCTGAGAAGGAAGAAGACAAAGGAAGAGCTCAGTGTAGTTCAGTCAGCTTCCTAACACACATATGTCCCCAAGTTCAGGGACAAATAGATAGAAAACATCCTTCTTACCCCCTCTCCAAATATATTTAAAGATTTCACATAAAAAAAAAATGGGTTCCATTTTTTCATTGGATGACCAGGGATGCTTTGGACTAAGTTTTGGCAGCCACAAAAGTGATTCTGTGGTACCTGGGTATACTTTCATCTCTTCTCTCTCAGTTACCCATTCTGGTTCTTGTAATTGAGTCCCCTCTCTACTTGGGGATGCAAATAGGTTCAGCCCTTCTGTCTCCTTCAGAGTAAGTTTTGGGTACATATTACAGGTAAAATAGTTATGCAGAGGAAGTTGGGAATGGGAAATTATATGAAACAGCCTCCTTTGTAAATTAATCAAGTAAATAGAGATATATGTATCTTTAGGCATAGGATCTGGAAATACTCTAAAGTAGGAAGAGAGAATGAGGGATGAGGAAGATAAGATAATTAGTAACCACTTTAAGAAAGGCTTCTCAGCTTTTATCTCTGGTCCTTTGCTCTTTTCTTTCAGTACAAAGAGTTTGTAAACAAATAAAATCCCAAAGAAATATTTAACGTGACCACTCTATAGTTACATTTCCTCTTGACAACCATTGGACTTGCAAAGCACTGCAAATCTTAGAAACCATCTGAAATGATGGGAAGCACAATTTCAAACATCTTTAGTCAACCAACACTGAGGTTCTCCCTTTAGCTTGACTTAGTTCTTTGCTGCGGTCCCCGCTGATGCCTTCTGAAGGAATTCGGTGGGATTAGGAGAGCTATTCAGCTATTTCTCATGAAAAACCTGTGTCTACTTTAACACAACTGTGGAACAGGCCTGTTGTCTAGTCCTAGGCCTGCCTGTCTCAGATATGTCACATACCTGCTCTATGGCTCTGTTTCCTCATCTTTGAAATCAATGATAATCCTCTCTCCCATCTTGTACCTCAGAAGGTTGCTACAAGGATCACACGAGACACCATCCTGAGAACTGACATAAGTCTCAGGAACCACAGGACTTCTTCTCATAGGACCAACCCTTTCACCTCCCCACATCCAAAGCTAAGGCAGAAGAACATGAGTTTCTGGAATTAAAAATCAATGACTTCATGAAAGTTGTCACCTTTGTTTAACCTCTGCTATAAAGCTACCAACTGAGGAATCTTTAGGGATGGAGGATGCTCAGTTTCTTTTTTTCAAAATTTTATAAGGAGAGAAATATTCTAAATGTCTCCAATTTCTCATAACCAGTTATGGAGAAGATGTCCTATTCATCAACAATGGAGCTGGTGAGTAGCTGCATAGGAAATGTGAGGGGGGACATTTATAAAGCTCCTACTATGTGCATGCCATCTCACTAAATGTCACTTAAGCATGGGATACAGTTGAGGTAAAAGAGATGCAGACAGAGTGAGTCATCTGCCCCATATCACAGAGCAAGGAAGAGATGAGAAACCACACAGATATGTCTTCCAGAGAGAGGGCAGAGATGCTTCTGCTCTGTCACCTGCCTCTCCCTATTCAATCCCTCCAGGTCCTTTTCCATTCCCTCAGTCAGCCCTCAGGATTGGCATTGATCCCATTCTGGAACCTTTGCCTTCACTTTAGTTCTCAGATGTAGAAAAGACCGACTACCCTTTCCCACACTGTAAGGGGCATCTCTTCTCCCAGGATGAAGTTCTTTCTTTGATTAGGTTCTAATTACATGTGCTTCAATGCATGATGATAATTCCCAAAATAAGACAGTCTACCCTTTTTCCCAATGAGAAGATCCCCAACAACCCTTCACTCCCACCCAAGATTTGGTTAACCAGACTAAATAAACTTTATGACCAATGTGTAAAAAATCACACATATTATGATTTGGAAATAGTACTTTTCTTTCCATTCCCATCTTCCATGAAGCAATTAAATTCAGAGTTCTCCCAGGCATCATCTACATGCCTGTCATCGCTGGTTGAGTTGTCAAACAATTTGTCTGAGCCCATCAGCTCCTTCTCTTCCAAGTTGTCTCTGATATAGCACTTTGCAAATTTTGTGTGACACTGTCACTGAAAAATCCATCCTCAGCCACAAGAAACCCTTCCTGGCGCATCAGGACAGCTTCCCTCAGAGGTAAAAATACATTCCGGATCCCCACAGTGGATCACTAAGCATGATACTTTCTAACAGTCTTTATAAAACTTCATTTGACAATAAAACTGTCATTGCATTTTTCTTCAGGGATTGACTCTCTTCCCTGGAAGGAGTTATTTCCTTGAATTTAGCCATAGAGAGTATGCGAGAGACTAAATGACCAACTCTTTATTATTGATACAAGTCAACAATTTTACAAAATTTAGAGCAAAAGGGGTTTTGTGGAGAACAATGTAACAAAAAAAATGACTGCATCACTCACAGGGCTGCCTGGGCATTTGTGTTTATCAGCGACCCCGCCAACAGTGCACATAGGGAACACACAGACCTACCTCTCACACACACTATGGTGAGTGATGACTGACATTTGAGAAACTTCTATGTGTGAGGGACTTTGGTGTTAGCACTGCTGAGCCTCCTGGACTCCTGGGGAATAGGAATTGCAGCCCTCATTCCATGCGGGAACACATTGAGACCTGGAGATGGTCCATCACTGGCCCACATCTATAGAATGAACTTGGGCTGCCATAAGAATGCAGGGAGGCAGTGACTGTAAAGAGCTTTTGTGGCCCAAAGCTCATGCTGGCCTGTGACTGTTCCATCATTAGTGTCACACACTGCTCCCCTGAATCCTTTCACACCAAGAGGGAAAGAAGAGACTTCATGCAGCTTCACAACAATTTAGGCCACACTGACCACCCCAGTCTGACCTCCTGAGCATCTCATCCATAGCACTCACTTGGCAGAAGATTACTGAAACAGTGCAGTACTGAGGGTCAGGGTCAAGGGTCTGTTCTGGTGGAGGACTAGTTCATTACATGGCACATGACTGTGAAAAGCAAACCAATTGTGATGTTATTTCACTGTTGAGTTTAACTCCTCTGCAAATAATACACCCCTTAATTGCCCCCCTCACTCTATTATGGTGTGCCACTGTTCTAGATTATGTTGTATTGTTCAAGTATCACAGATATGCCTGTTCTACTTAAATATGTAAGATGCTCAAAGGTCAATCTGTTTTGTGACTACTTCTGTGTCCTTCAGAGTACCCGTTAACACAGTAAGGGCTCAAAAACTAGCTCTTAAACTGAATGTTACCCAAATACAACAGGGCTGCCACTTTCCAGTCCCTTGAAGACCTGTGTGGGACAGATTCATCTGGAGTAAGTCTTGAGGAATCTCTTTACTCTCTGAGAATAATCCTCTTTGAGATCACAAAAGTGAACAACATAGAAAAAAGTAGACATGAATCAGCCAGCTGGCTTTAAGGAATGGATAATAACTGTCCCCAAGTCAGTGGGCTACTCTGAGGACTAATCAAAGGTGGATGACAGGTGGTGACAGATCTGTTATCACATTGTACCCAGACTTGGCATCTGAAGAGGTGACAAATGACAGGAGCAGAGACACGAGCTCTCAACCTGCCACAGCCCTGACCTTGCCAAGTGACCTAAATCACTGTACTTCCTCTCTCCCTGTCTGTGAAACGGGGACAACACTGTCTTTTGCTGCATGGAAGGTAACAGCCATATCATATCCATTCTCTAGCTATGGAAATGGGACATGGAGTGGGGTGTTATTTTTGTGTCCACAAAACTACTAAGCTTAGACCTGGGGTTTAAACCCAGGTTCCTTGGACTCTCACATTTATCCTCTGTGCAGCAATGTCCCAACCCCTAACTTGTGGGTATTAGGAAAAGTTAAATGACTGTTTCACCTCAGTCATCCACTGAACACAATGCTTCAGAATAAAAGTTTCCATGGTAGAAACACATGGGGGGAAGTCTCAGCAGGGTGCTTCACACACCCAAATCTCAGATTTCTCACCTATAAACTAGTACCAATCTCTACTTTACAAGGCTGTTAGGATTCAACAAGATCATATATAAAATGTGCCCAACAGTACTCGACACACTGATGATCCAACATCTTTCCTTTGCTGCTCCCTTCAAGCATCTTTGGGCAGGCACTGTGGAAGGAGCCCAGAATGATAAGACAGACCAAACAATCCTCAAGGCAGAAAAGACGCACACATAAGTAGAACACAAGTAGAGAGTAAGACAAAAGCATAATTTTGCCCATGGTACATGTGAAAAAAATACTATCCTACTCACAGAAATTCTAGGCTAATAAGTGATAAAATATACACACACTGGAATAATTATGTTGAAAGAACTTGCTGAATTAATTCACATTAGTATGACTAGCACTTGAATATTCATAATTTACCTCCTTGCTGCACAAGAACAGGTTTACTGTGAATACTTTGGCATCTCTGGTCTATCTTCCAAATAGCTACTTTAATTAACATGTCATTAAGACATGAACACAGGTTTGGCATAAGATGATATGAGTCTATCGGTAAATGAATTTCAAAGCAAAAATCCACACCTTTAGAAAAAAAGCTCTCTTTATAATTAAGTCATCACACAGACTCCCTAACATCTACCATCCTACTGTCCGAGCAACAGTTCAGGTGTGGGCGTGTATTGAGTGCTGTGTAAAATCCCAAATGAATATTTGCCAGTAAATTTCCCAGAAGTCAGATTAATGGCAGCATAGAATACATTTCCTATCTGGGTATGCTTGGCGAAGATAATTGAATATTCATAGAACTCTTTTGTATATTGAGGGAATCAAATCATAATGAAATGACCACATGTTTTAAATACATTCATCATGTGTTTCAAATGGTTATTACTAGGTATCTGGACATCACTGATCACAGTAAGAATGACACATTTTCACACCTGAAAAAAAAAAAGAGAAGACTCTAGATGCTCTTTATTATTTGGTTTAATATTGCAAAGACAGGAATATTAAGCCAAATAATGTATCTTCTACTGTATAGACCTTTATTCATTCTTTGTAACTAACATAAGAAAGAAAACACACCTACCCTGACAGGGTTAGCCTGAAATGTGCCCCTAGAAAGACCTCCTGGGAACACAGCTACATTTCCTCACACAAGAGGGGTAAGAGAGAGTTTATTTCATGCACGAACCATCCTTTCTCCACAGCCAGTCCTGGAAGACCTGGAAGCCTGCGGGAAGGACAGATGACCACTGATCACTGGGAGTGCTGCCAACCAAGAGTGCTACAGGAAAGGAGTCTGAAAACAAAGCATGTGAACACACAGAGCAAGTCACTCATTCACCAGGTCAAAGACAGAAAGGAAACATGAGTTCCCCATGAAATGCTCACCTGGACAAACGGAAGCCCCACCAGTACCATGTCATGCCCTGGAAGTCAGTTCCATTCTAACCCCTGTGCTCAGCACCTGAACTATACTCTCTACCTCTTCCTCATGAGATTTAACACATAACTAACTTCATGCCCAACTCAGAGATGAGGAAACTGAGGCATGGAAAAGTTTAGCAAATTGGCTATGATCTCCTGGCCTCTAGCTAGTAACTGATCAAATCTAGATTCAGACCAAAAACCATTGGCCTCCCAATCCTGCACACTCCAGATTGCTATATGAAACGAAGGAAGGGGAGGAGGAAGGGGATTAAATATACTATTTAGATGTGAGAAATTCTGAAATAAAGGTAACTATTTAAAACAGAAAGAATTATAAAAATTAGGAAAAGTTAAATCTCAAACAAGAGTCTAAGTCAGTGGTTGGCAAACCGTGACTTACGAGCCGAATGTGCGTTTGCCGACCACTGGTCTAAGCTGTCTTCATAGGTTTGTGGAGTTTAATTAAGCATCTTTTAAAAATCATGCTCCACTTTTCCTTTGGTCATGTTGAGTCTGACCCAGCTCAGCCTAAGTTACTCCCTTGGAGTCTGGGTAAATACACTCTACCTTTTCAATCCTTAGAGTTTGAGTCCCATGAGAAAACAAGTGTCTAAGGAACAAAATGGGGCAGGAGAGGTCCAAGGCATAGGAACATTACTTGAAACATAACAGAAATATTAGCCTCTTCCTGTCTCAGGTGTTTCGGCTGTGGGATTGAAGGCTATTACACAGCAAAGGGAGAAGATGATCTTCTGAGAGGAGGTATATTGTTTGACAGGAATTTATTTTTGAGAAGTTATGAAAATTGATGGGATATAAATATTTGAACATTCGTGGTATCAGCTCACAGTTCACACATTTACAGACCTGGGTTCAGGCTCTGGCATTGACACACCCAGGTTGTATGTATGATCATGGACACTCCAGCTGCTCTACACTCTTTCCCAGCTGTTAGAGTAGAAAGGATACTGCCTCTGTCCCAGAAGCAGACCCCAGGCTCTGGGAGACAGCACAGATCCTCTGCCAACTGAAAACAAAACTAATGGCAGTTGGGATAACTTGACTGTCTAGCACACCTCTCTCAGTGCTCCCTCCCCTCCTGACCACAGGTGAACATGTGACTCAGAATCTGACCAATCGTAATATCCCATTCCCCTGACCACAGCCATTGGTCCAGGGAAAGGCACATGACCCAAATTGAGCCAATCAGAGTGCCTCCTTAGGATTTTTCCAATTGGAAATGGTAGAAAGCTCCTCTTAACTCTTTGATCATGAGGCTGTAGGGAGTTGAGTCTGAAGCTAACTTTAGTCATGGTTCCTGAATTAAGAAAACCTCCAGACACAAGAGACAAGGGGGAGAAAAGAGAGCATCAAAGCCCTGAGTCTTTGGGGTTCCAGACATCTCCAGGGCCAGAGGCATCTCTGCCATCCCTCAGCAGTGGCAATGCAAACCAAGAGCTCCACCTTGCACCCCATGATTGTGTCAATTATTTTTATTTAGGTTTCTGCACTTTTAAGAAAAGATAAGGCATTAGTTGATAGCTCATGTAATCTAAACAGTAATCAAATCCTCAATAAACATAATTTCTTCCTAAGTGGATTTCTTATTTTAAAAATGAACGAAAAATTAGTAGAGGAAGCAAACACTGCATTACTTACACAACATTTTCTGAAAATAAAAAAATAAAAATCTATTTTCATTTACAATCACCTTACTTATTTTAAGTAGACTTTGTAGTTCGCATTAAACTCTCTCACATACCCAAACCCACTTTCAAAATTTGGTCCATTAAAAACTTAGGCTAAAGACCAGCTGTTTTTTTTTCTCTAGAACTATATTAGTTGGCACTAAATGGGAGGGAAATAACTGATGCTAATCCCCTAGGTTACCAGAGTTCTTACTGTAGGGCTGAGGAGGGCATTACAAAAACAAACCAAGTATATTTACCAAGATTCCCAGTCACTACAACAAATCCTTCTGCCTTTGCAAAGGATTTTTCTCTCCTTTTAAACAAAAATCTCCTCCACATTATCTCTCTCTCTTAAGAATAAACTGATAAAAATAGAAAGGAATCATGGATTCCAATTCTGGAATTATCTTCTGAAGCAAAGGACAAAGTCTGAGGTCAAATTGAAGCAAGAGCATATGGTGTTCAGGATCTAATCTTGAACGGAAGGTGTGTCCACCTCAACCTTTGAAGGATTTCAAGGATGAAGGAGGGGACATGTCTGTCAATATGCATGAGTGGAATTACAAATAGAAGATTGCCTAGGCTCAGTAGCCATCTACTGCACAAAAAGCCCCAGAGGGAATGCCAACTTCTCCAAACTGGGCTTACATCCAGACCTAGAAATCTAACCAGGATACGGGGAGAATCATTGACTGTGTAAATAGACTTGGCCTGTTGGGTGAAAGACAGCATTTCTCAAAAGAGAAATAAAATCTTACTAATCTCTCAGTGTTCATAGGCAAATTGTGAACTTATGGATAACAAATAACTTAAAGATGTAGTTTGTTGCATTTGACTCCATTCTACACCAAAGTGTTTTGGTTTTGTGTGTGTGTGTGTGTGTGTGTGTGTGTGTGTGTGTGTGTCTGTGTGTGTGTGTGTGTGTGTTTAAACACAACACTGATTTTTCAGGTCAGACCCGTAATCTATTTATGAGGAAAGTTGGTTTTGGAAAGAAAATATGGGCACATTTATGGACGAAGATAATGGTTTACAAAGAAGAGCCAAGTATATGGGACACAATTTACTTAATATTTTTTTATGAATCCATCCAAGTAGGAATACAAACTAAATAAATCTTCATGTTGGCCCTCAGTGCTATTTCTAATTACTAAAGAGCCAAGCTGAATGATTTCATAGGTTTGAAAGAAAAAGAAGAATTTCATGTAGATAAACATGAGACCAGGCAGACAGCTCTTTGTTCCTAGGGGGATGCAGGGAGGGGTGGAGGGATTGAGCAAAAAGGAAAAAAAAAAAAGAGAATTTGTGGGCATGGACAACAGTGTGGTGATTTTGAGGGTGAAAGGGGGTAGGCAGAGGTGGAAGAGAACATAGAGAGGATAAATGGGGTGGGAAAATAAGTTAAATAAAAAAAAACATTTAAAAAATTTCCTCTAGATCTGATATTTATGAGAAAGCTGGATTAGAAAAAAAAACAACCCTAGAACTTATATTTCTTAAAAAATAAGATACCTTTCCAATAATTATTTCAATATACCCATTGAGCCATTATATAGACAAAGAAATTAAGTTCTAGGTGATTAGCTATATAAATCATTGTAGGCACAACCCAACCTCTCTTCCAACACAGGACTCTTTCCACTGCACTTGGCTGAAGACATTAGCCAAAAAACTACTATAGCGGGGAAAAGCCAGCAAGAGGGCATGCATCACCATCATTGAGAAGATTAATGGAAATAAAGCAGTAAGTATTCTCCTACCTTGTACAAATCATGAAATACAGAGCACAGAACAGCCAACGGACCTCAAGGAAGACAGAACCAAGCCAACAGAGGTTCAGATGAGGATAACTGAACACAGACACAGAAGCACTTCTGTATTAGACTTCTGCTTTTTTCCTCTGGCCTTTTTTCTAAGTAATGTTCACTTTCAGAAAACATGATTGATCAAAGATTTCCTTTAACGTAAAGATATACAGGATGAGGCAAAAGTAGATGTACAGTTGTGAGTACATGAAACAGAGTTAACAGAGCTATTGTAATAATCATAAGTCTTTTTCCATATGAACAACTGTAAATCTACTTTCCCCCCACCCTGTAATATTAAATGCAGAAGTACCAGAACCAGGGGTGGAGCTCTGGGGGGAGAGCTCCCTTTCAGCCTGAAAAACAAGCACTCCTTCATGAAATATGTAGTAAACTTATAACAAAATGGAATATAGTTTAGTTCAGAAATCCATTAAATACCTTTGGATCATGTACCCCTGCAGGTGCAAATGAAACTAACATGCAGGCACCATGGTGGGTAAAGCATCTATACTAATAAAAGGGTAATATGTTAATTAGACCAGACATCTTTGGGACATTTTTCTGGACATCCTTCTGAACAAAGCCACAGTGGTGGGCGCTGAAGCAAAGGCAGTTAGGAGTGATCAGGCAGTTAGGTAGTGATTTTCAGGAAGAACTTTTTGGAATAGGTGACACTGGACCCAGGTTTTGAAAAGGGGAGAGCAGTTAGGGGTGACCAGGCCGACAGGGGAGGGCAGTTAAGGGTGACTAGAAGAGCAGGGGAGGGCAGTTGGGGGTGACCAGACCAGCAGGGGAGTGATCAGCCTAGCAGGCAGAGGGGTTAGGGGCAATAAGGCAGGCAGGCAGGTGAGTGGTTAGGAGCCAGCAGTCACAGATTGTGAGAGGACAGCATCAAGCCTAAACCAGTAGTCAGACATCCCCCAAAGGGTCCCAGATTGGAGAAAGTGCAGGCCTGGCTGAGGGAACCCCCCTCCTGTGCATGAATTTTGTGCACTGGACCTCTAGCATTGCTATAACACAGAAACTGGCATCAGGTTAGAGTGGGTGTGTGTGCACGCACGTTATAGATCTGCCATGGAAGGCTGGGGGTAGTGATTTTCAGGAAGAACTTTTTGGAATAGGTGACACTGGACCCAGGTTTTGAAAAGGGGGAAAGATACCCAGACAATCAATGCAGACAAAAGATGGAAAAAAAAATTCTAGGCAGTGGTTCAGTAGTGGCAAAGGCAAGGAGAGTACAAGGAGTCTGCAGCAAGTTCCGTTTTGCAAGAAAATAAAAGTTTTGGAAAGTGCAGGAGGAAGGGAGGTAGGAAGAGGTTGAAAAAAGCTTAGGCTTTGTTAGTCATTACAAATGACTGGCATCCTAGGGTGTCCCTTTCAGGGACAGTGGCGTACTGTGGAATGTTGAGTGTTAAGGAGTTCTTGAGGCAGAACTGTCCAATACAGCTTAGTGCCTTTGAGAATATACTGTCTGACTTTGGGTACCATGTGTTAAATGGGGCCTTCCATGTTCCAGATGCTGAGAGCTGGTGGGGCAGCCCATGCCTCCATATTTAGTCCCCCACTGTTGTTTTGGATGTGGAATCCACCACGTCCTACTTCCTCCACAGGAGGTTGTGAGAAAGCGGGAGGGTGGAGAGGTCTATGAAAATGGCTGTAAACAGCAGAGAGTGCATCACAACACAGGTGAGGTAACACCAGATTCATGTATCAACCATGTTCCTTAAAGAAACTTGGGTACAATGCCATAGGAAGATGCTAGAGCTCACCTCCCAATCTGAGACACCCAACCTGTGATACAACATAACCACTTCTTCAGAGTTGGGTTTGTCCCAAAGACAAGAGGGAGGCACTGGGTTTTGTTTTTTTCAGGAGGGACACAGCAGATTTTGGTTTGAGGGGCAGGAGGAAAGTCATCCCAGCAGTACATGGAAGACGGCTGAAAGGGGTGCAAAACCAAGTGTGAGAGAGTAGGCAGACTGGGTGAGCTAATAGGGAATCACAGGCTGTCAAGGTCTCCCAGCCTGTGGTTGCTAGCTCAGAGCCCATGGGAGCCAGCAAGTTACTACAGTGAGGACCACAGGTCCAGGGGCAACCAGAAAGCAAGCAACCTCCAGCATGGCCGGGCACTGGAAACTCCATGCCAGCCAAGTGTTGCCACATAGGAATGTTAGCTTCATGTTCCAGGTCTTCTGACTTTTAAGAGAAGCTATAAATCCAAATGACATCTTAATGTTTCTAAATATAACTCAGTGTTTGTATACTTGTCCAGGCCAACAACACATCTGCCAGCTGGAGATGACACACGGGCCACCATTTTGCCAGTTCTACATTCTGAAGTAGGGCAGGGCCAGTGTGACCCAGCAGGGGTTTCCAGGACTTCACAGCATGGAGAAGCAACGCGACTTGGCGGGTGTCTGGATGTGGGAAGTTCTGGAAGAGACTAGCATCACGGTAAGGTTCCTGCTTTAGCACCTTTGTGAATGGTAGAGCCACCATAAAAAAAAAAAGAAAAAGAAAAAAAGAAGGGAGGGCTATGGTGTGGCTCAGAGGTGGAGCTTAGATCTATGAACCAGGAGGTCATGGTTCGATTTCTGGTCAGGACACATGCTTTGGTTGCAGGCTCGATTCCCGGTGCCAGCGGGGCGGGGGGTGGGGGGGCGGGGGGGCATGTAGGAGCAGCCAATGTATGATTCTCTCTCATCATTGATGTTTATTTCTCTCTCTTCCTCTCTGAAATCAATAATTTTTTTTTTTTAAAGAGAAAGCGACAAATTTGGGCTAAAGATGAAGTGGGTCCGGAGTGGATAGTGAGAACTAAAACACCATTTTAATAGAGAATCAAAACGCAAGGGCTGAAAGAAACCTTAGATTATTTATAAACCTTGGATTTATTGTAGGTTTTCCCAAAAGGGCATGGGTAAGTCCACCAGCCTGTAGGTCACCAGCTGGAGAGTCACTTTGTACTTGGTGAAAGTTGGAGCTATGGGCACATGGTCACCCAAAGACTACACAGCGAGTAAGGAGTCTCCCCAGGAGGCAGTGGAGAAGCCAGGGAGGCAGAAGGAAAAGCAGGAGATGGCAACCAAGAAAGGGAGAAAGCACCAGAAGGAAGGAAAGATCACATCTAATTCCACAGGGAGGTCCGCAGAGCATCCGCAGGGTGAATGCCACAGGGAGGCCTTCTCTTTAACCTTCTCGATGTTCCCAGTTCCAACTTGTTTTTTTCTATTCTTCTACCCTATTCATGTTTTATTATCAGACATTTTATGGAAGCATAATTTGGTTTGCTCTTTGTCTGTTTCCTCCCACAAGAACGACAATTCAAATAGAGCAGGTACCTTCTATCTTTACCATACATTAGTGCCTGGACACAGTAGATGCCTAAGGAGATGCCTAGATGACTGGGTAATGTAGGAGGGAAATGGGGTAGGACATGGAGAGATTTTAATCCAGTGGTCCCTATAGTAGGGTAGAGGGGCCCATGACGTCACCTTCCCTGAAGAGGAAGGGAAGAGATCTCTTGTGTTGAAGAAGAGTTGCAATGGGAGGGCTGGTCAGCAACTTGGAAGGATGGTTCAGAGACACTGAGATGCCGAAGTGTCTTATTTCACAAGCTGAGCATCTCCAGGAGAGGGCAAGACTTGGAGGTAGAGCACTAAGTAGTTAGAGGGGGTGGAGGCCACTGGATTTGAGAAGGTCAAGGATCGAGAGCACCCCTCCGCCCCCATGGACTCTGGGACTGGAGGAAAGAAAAAAAAGCCCAGCAGCCAAAGTCTGCCCGGGAGTGACCGGATGGCAGAGGAAGCCACAGGGAGGAGGAGTAGCAGGGACCTGGCCAACTCACCACCTCACTTCCGAGCTCTGCCACCTCAGTCTGATTAGTATCTAATCCCGTATGTCTGGATGGGAAAATGAATGTCCTTTTCAGACTGAGTCATTTTTGTCCTTTTAAAATTACACCCATATGTGAAGTTCATGGGAGGCAGAAATTTTCTGTATATATTCATTTTTTAAAGGATTAAAAGATAGATGACATCTTGATGACCTTCAATAATTGCCTCACACTGTACACTATTTTCAAACACCATTTTAATAGAGAATCAAAACGCAAGGGCTGAAAGAAACCTTAGATTATTTAAGCTAACACCTTCGTTTGCAGAGCTGAAGAAAATTACTGCTGAAATACTGCAAACAGCACATAATAGCGGATCGAGATATGCAGAAAGCCTCGAAAGTGTCTTCGATTTTGGAAGTGCACTTTAGACAGACAAATTAGCAAAAATGCTTACGTTTCTTTCAGTTATCTGTGTTCAACTTTGGATGTAAAATCTCCAAAGTAATATAGATAGATAAATAGATAGATAGATAGATAGATAGATAGATAGATAGATAGATAGATTTCATATGCATTGTCCCTGAACAGTTCAGAGAAGTAAATTGCTCCCTGGCTTGAAAGAGGAAGTCAAACCTTCAAACACCTTTTCATGTGGATGCTAAATATAAGAATGTTCTCTGCAAAGTAGTCAAAGCAAGACACGCAGCATTTGAGGTTTCTCAAGAGAGACACACACATGAAGATTGTTTTTCTCGCACTAAAATACTAAAACCTCCGATAACACTTTCCACAATACCTCACGCACAGTTGAGTGCTGTCTTATGTAACCGGAGCCTTCCCTTCCCAATGGGTTTGTAGGCAAATATACCCAGTTCCGCCCGGAATTTCCCAGTACTTTGCATCTTACCTGTAGTCACTAGCCAGCATCGCAATTCCCATGGGTACAGCAGAGGAAAATAGCAGAGACCTGCTCCACAGGATTACGGCTGATGCCGGCGGCTTTTAAAAGCCTCCCCCCCCCCACCCCGCCACCACCACCACCCCAATCCCCCAAACCACACTGGTCACCCCCACCTTGTTCAGGCGATGGAAACAAGAGTCCGTTTGTCTTTCCTGCTAAGGCGGCGCACAGGCAAACTACAGGGTAGGGGATGCCCAGGAGTACCTGGGCACCTCGGGTGCAGGGGTCCGGGGGCCAGTGAGGATGATGGCCCCGCAGAAAACCACGCAGTCCCCGGGACTCCCAGCGGCGGGCACACCTGGACGCCCCGGCGGCGCGGACCCTCGTAGCCCTGCCCGGGTTCCGGGGCACCGGGGCCGGGCGCCCAGCAGCCTCAGGGCGGCTGAGAAAGTTCCTCCGCCCCGACGCCGCCGCCGCCGCCCCCCGGCCCCGCTCGCCCCGCAGCCTCCCCTCCGAGAGCAAGACCGCGGCGGGGAGCCCGCGGCGCGCGGCGGCGGGACAGCCCCCGGCTCAGAGGCATCGCCGCGGCTCCCCTCCCGGCCCTGGACGCCCACGACCGACCGGGGCGCGCACCGCGTACTTACCGCCCCTGGTTCGGGATCCCCCGCGGGAGAGCCGAAGCCGGGAGGCGGCGGGGCTGCTGATCCGGGGCCGGAGGGCGGCGGCGGCGGCGGCGGCCAGGAGGAGGAGGAGGAGGGTCCGAGAAGGAAGAGGCGGCGGCGGCGTCTGCAGACTTCGAGTAGCGGGAGCAGCCCGTGCACCCCGGAGCGCTAAGCCAGTAGCCGCCGCGCGGCGGGGGCTTTATCGCCGGCCACCGGGCCCCCGCCCCTTCCTGCCAATCCCGCCCCGCCCCGCCCCGCCTTCCCGCCGCCTCCTTTGTGTGCCAGCGGGCCGCCGTGTCCCCGCGCCCGCTCGCCGGGACGCCCCCACTTGGGGCGCCGCCTCGCGGAGGTCGCCCCCCCCGGGGGTCACCGTCGTGTCACGGCGCCCAGAAAGCGCCAGGAGACGCGGTGACCCCGAGGTGCGGCGCCCGCTGGGGCCGAGCTGCACGTGGGTCGCGCGGATCCGGGTGTAGGTGGGAGGAGGAGGGACCCACGGGCTCCCGGCGCGTCCCTGGGACGCGCGGGGCCAGTGGCCTTAGCTGTTCCCTGGGACAGTGCCCATCGGTGCGGATGATGGGGATAACGGTGCCAGGTGGCGGCCGGGAAGGAGTAGAGGGGCTTCTCGGGGTGCCCCACCCCGGGCCGACTGCTCCAGCCCCGGGGACCGAGGAGCGGCTGCTCTTCGCCCTAAGCGGAAGGCAGACGAGTGAATTCTGAAAACGGGAGATCCTGGGCTGCGGTGACAGCCTGAGGGAGCCGCAGCGTGCTGGGAATTCAGCCCTTCCCGACCCGCAACTGCAGCCCCCGGGGACTGGACCCGGTGCGCAGCGAAGTGCAGACCCTGGAGGCCCGTGACAAATCACCACCGTCCGGCCCCCAGCTGTGTTAACCCAGATCTCTCCCAGTCAGCCCTCCTGTGGGTCGATTTAGGTTTGTGGGGACCCAACTTAATGACATAATTATGTTGCCCTTAGCGCAGAACCCTCACCAGCAGGCCCAGGGCCCCCGCTGTGCGAAAGACAGGCGGTAAATCTAAGTAAGACACAGCCTGGAGTTGGGGCTGTATCCACAGATTAGAGCAACTTGGAATCTGCAACTGTGGCGCGTAGGCAACCGTGGGCGACCATGCTAGACGGTGTGTGCATGTGTTAGGGTGAGAAAGTCGCTTTTAAGTCTGGGCTAGCCGAAGGGTATTCACAGCCTCTCAGAGCTAGGGGAAGTTTGGTCCTTCAACCAAAAGGAAACAGTCCACAAAAAAGATAACCTGTCTTGTTATTTACAGCCAAGCCTAATATTTATATCCAATTACAGATCAGGATTTAAAGCCTTTCTTGTTCCCTCTGTCTGAAATGCTCCCCTTCCCCCTGCCCATGATCTCATGATCTTATGACTACCTCCTTATACTTCAGGTCACAAGTCAAGTGCCACCTTCTTAGGAAACCTTCCCTGATCACTTGAGCTAACTTTCCCTGACCACTTGACCACTTCCTCCCTTCTACAACTTATTGCTTATTTCATAGACCTCATCATGGTTTGATTCTTTTTTTTTTTTTACTTGCTTCTTGGTTAGTTTTCTCCCACCCTTCCTCATGAGAATATGTGCTCCCAGAAAGCAAGGAAGAGAAACCAGTTCAGCATGGTTTCCAACTCAGCCAGTCCTTAGTGCCTAGAGCCAATTCTATAGAGATAGTAGTTGCTCAATAAATGATTGTTGAAGGTTGATGAACAAGTGCCTGGTGGCTATTGATATGATAAGTACTCGTCGGGAGGGTGAGCGGGAGCTGGGAAGAATGATGGGGGTTTGGAGAAGGCTAGAGGAGAAGCCGAGAGGTGGGTATGAACTTGGAGTATATGTGAGAAGCTAGGAGTAGCCTCTTCCCTATGGAAGGAAGTTATTCAAGGAACTAGCGAAGCATTTAGAACCAAAAAGTATGGGTGAAGCCAGGTTGAAAAAAGCCTGCCTAATTCCCCATGTTCATTTCTATCTCAATCACTTGTTTGAATTGAATTTTTTCCCAGAGATAACCATAGGTTCCCATGCAGTTGTAAGAAATCACACAGAGAGGTCCCTTGTAAACTTTGCCCAGTTTCCCCCATCAGTAATATTTTAGAATATCATAATCAGGATATTAACAATTATACAATATGACAATAAGGACGTTAACATTGCTACACTGATGCGAATTGCAAACACTTTGGTTAATTATTTGTCATTTTAAATGTTTAGTAAAGTTACTCTAAAGTTAAAAAAGTAAAAGATACTCTTGAGTTTTTGAAAGAAATGCACAAATATTATTTTAAAGGGTTTCAGTCTCTTGTTTTAATGGAACCCACATTTTTAAGGGAAAAATGTTTTATTTTACCAATTAGAGTGTATTTAGATGCCAGATTCTTCATATATAAAAGACCATTGGGTGTCTCTGGAACTTATCTCTTTTGTTTACATCCAGTACTGTCGAAGGAACATTTTGAGCAATACTGTACATGACCTGTCGATTCTGAAATCAGACAGGATGCAGTCTTAACTAATATGCTAAACTAAGCCCAACCACTAATGTGCCTTTCTCTCTCCTTGGACGTTGGATGGGACTGCCAATGAGTGTCTCCCAAAGGGAAATGATTCAAGACAAAGACCCATTCTGCCTGCGGTATATGCCGGGAATACCAACTATGCTTATTATAGAATGAGCATGGCTGGGGTTGGCCGGCCTTCCTGATGCCAGTGAGAGGATACAGAAGCAATCTCCCAAGCTTTCAAGTGACATTCAAGTCACCAGGCACTTTGACTCCCATCATTAGGGGGCTGCTCCAAAGAAGCCGTGTCCCTACCTCTGTGGGTGCCCAGGAGAGCAGCTCATCTAGTGTCTGACCCTCTTTGAAACGATTTCTCACAGATGTGCTCTTTCAAGCAGCATGTGTCTTGCCTTTCTACCTTGGTCTTGTTTGAGAAATCCAAATCATTAAACCCCCCTACCTGCCTCGTTCTTTGCAACTTTACATTCACTGTAGAATTTCATTTTGTCTTTCAATTGTGTGGCTTGCCTTAATCCTTGGAGAGAGCTTCAAATTGTTTATTCCTTTAAAAAGTACAAAAAAAGTGACCTGGAGTTTAGCCAGCTCCAGTCAGTCTCTGAGTTTGGCTTTGTGTCCATAAGCCGCAGTTGGGAGAAACGCAAGAAATGCCCAAACAGAATAAAACAAATGATCTATTTAGTCTCGTTTCCTCTCTTGGAAGAGGTCCAGTGTTGAGTGCTTTGGATGAAGATGAAAATCCCCCTGCCCCATCCCCCTGCTCCCCCAAACACCCTAACAGTATGGCCTTGTATTTAAGTAAAAACTATCCTTAGCTTCCAATGGGTGATGTGTATTGTCTGGAAGAATGACTGATGTTTCAATAATAAGATAATAGTTGCTCCTCTTCTATCTAACCCCCATTGAAAACACATTACCCCACAAGACAACTTGTTACACAACATTATAGATGCAAAGGCTGTTATGTAAGACTGCTTCAGCCAGGGGAAAGAAGACTGGCTATAACAGTTCACTTAGACAATTAGTTTCTGGGACTGTTGCATTGTTATGATTTTTTTTTTTAGCTTATAAAAGGCATTTTTATTTCCCTTTCAAGTTGGCTTTCAAATAAATTCAATTTCTTCTTTCTGTAACTTCTGAAACATTAAACCACAGCATCCATTCATACTTCTCCATTTTTGTCACTACCTTTCACCAAGCGCTTCAGAGAAAAGGCATTGACTAAGTGCTAGGTTAATTACTATTGTCTATTTGCACTATTTGGTCAAATAAGGATGGGAAACCCTAAGGGTTATTGTGATACTGACCCCTTCAAACAACAACCTAGCTTTTCTTCCTTTTACACTCAAGGAATAGATGTTGTCTCTCTACTTCCACATAGGTCTCTGACCTATCTTCTTACCTGCATCACTGTGTCTCCCTTTCTCTCTCTCTCTTCATCCCTCCCCCACCCTTCTCCCAAATCTCTGTTACCAATCACTTCCAATGCCAGTCTTAGTACATTTTCATCCTTCTTCACCACCATTAATGTCTGGGCAGCATTTACCTCTGGTGTTTTACCAATTTTTTTTGAAAACTCCTTTGTCTAGTCTCTCTCCTCCAATTCCTTATCCAGCCTTTATCTTTTGCTCATCAAATCCTCCTCCTCTATATGTGGGCGCTATGCAATTGCCTGCCTGCTGCTCTATTTCCTTTCATCCTCACACTCTGCATAGAGAGAACATTGACTGGCTTGTGGCACTCGGCATCTATTCCCCAGACTTGATCTTAGAATCTGGTTTGCTCTCGGGCTCTATGTGCCTCCCCATCAAAAATGGGAGTCATGGTGTCTTTCCTTCTTCTAGCCAGGGGATGAGCAGATGATCCCCTCCCAGAACCCTGAGTCCTGAAGGGAGTGGGGAAAGTCATTGGAACTGATTTATTCCAGCTTAATGAGATTGTGAATTCTTCTTATCTGGGGTCACAGTGGTTCTGTCCCTTCTGAGTAGAGGTCCACAAAAATTCTTTTGAGCCTTTTCTACTTCTAGCCAGATTCATTTTCTGTTCCTTGCAACCAAGGACTTCCTAACCGAAACATCTAGATGTGTAACTTGTCTTAGTTCTATATGAATTCCAAGCCTGTGTCCACAGATGGCCTTGACCACTGTCCTAAGTTCCCACATATATATCTTCAAAAGCCTGATAGAAACTTTCACTTAGTACCCATCGTCACCTCCCATCTAACAAATCCAAAGCCAGTTTAGTCTCATCCATCTAAAAACAATTACTCCTCCTGCATCCTCAAAGTGTCTGACAGGGATGACTGTGTCTCCATCATCAAAGCCAGGAAAATGGGGGTGAGCTCTGACTCCTCCCCTTCCCTTGATTCATTCCATATCCACCCTGGGGCGGTGGATTAGTTTCTTTCCCACATCCTTCTTATTCACCCCTTTCCCATTATTTTTCAGAAAAGTTTAGATCCTTATAATTTCATACCTGGACCACTCCCATAACACCCTCAATAGCCTCTCAACTTCCAAATTCTCCCCATCCCTGTCAGTATAATCTTTCTAAAATACTGCTTCAATCATGCCACCACTTGCTTAAAATAATTCCTGGCTTATCAGTTAGGTTCGAATTTTTTGGCTTAGGCCAATCTTCTGTAGACATTTTGGTCACAAGCTCTGGAGTTAGATTGCCTGTGTTCAAATTCCAGTCTCACATTATGTAATTTTTTCCAAGTAATTTAACCTCTGGGACTTATTTTCCTCATCTGTAAAATGGCAGGTAATAATAGTGCAACCTACTCATAAGCTTATATGAGAATCAAGTAAATTCATGAAAAGAGTTTAGCTAAGGGTCACCTAGTAAGTGCTCAATAAAAATTTATCACAATGAAAGCTCTCCACAATCTAACTCTAATCCATCCTGCTAACCTTATCTTCTCATTTTCTCTGATATGGCTACCAAACTTTTTACCAGTCAGAATCACTCCTATTGTAATGTTCTGCCACTGTGTCACTGTTCAAACTATTCTCTCTATTCTGAATACCCTTCTCTCAACCCACATGTATGAGTAATCTAATTTTTGAATTGCAAACTATCCCAATATTAATGGCTCCAAGTGACCATTTTATTTGTTTCTGATGCCATGGGTTGCCAGGCAGGCTTCATCCCAGATGGTTCTCTGCTCCACCAGGTCATCTAATCTCACTCGGGCAGCTGCAGGATTCAAGATGGCCTCACTCACGTGTGGCCCCTCAGCGGGATGCTGCAATTTGGTCTTCTCTCTCCTCAGCTTTTTCATCTTCACTGGTGTTTCCTCCTGGTCATATTTCAAACTTAAAGGCTTCTCTCTGCATGGGTTGTCCGGCAGTACTCAGACTTCTGTACATGTTGACTCAAGACAATAAAAGGGTGAAAACAGAAATTAAGTCACAAGACCTCTTAAGAACTAGCCATGGTTTGGTCACAAGGTAACTTGTGCTGCATTCAAGGAAGTCATAGGGCTATCTCAGACTCAGAGGGGAGAAGCAGACTCCACATTTTAATGAGATGTTGTAGTCACCTTAGGCTGGCCATATAAGATACCACAGACTGGGTGGCTTAAACAATATACATTCATTCTGTCCTAGATCTGGAAGCTGGAAATTCAAGATCAGTGTACTCTCACGGTTGGTTTCTGGTGGGGCCTCTTTTTCTGGCTTGTAGATGGCCACCTTCTCATTGTGTCTTCATATGGCCCTTCCAAGAACACAGTGTGAGAGAGTATGGTGTCTCTGTTTTTCTTATAAGGACACCAATTCTATCGGGTTATGAGCCCATTCTCATGACCTCATGTAAACTTAATTAGCTCCTTAAAAGCCCTGTCTTCAAATAGAGATACAATGGGGGTTGGGCTTCAACATATGAATTTTGAAAGGACACAATTCAGACTATAACAAGAGGAGTGGGGAAAGTTACACTGCAAAAGGGTATGCCGGATGGAAGGGATGGCTGTGCCCATTTTTGGACACCGTCTGCCACCATTCTCTGCCACTGAAATAATCTTCATCCTTCACAATTTTCCCCTTAGCCAGGCCAACATTGATGTCTCCTCCCTCAGCACTCCTGTAACTCTAAGTATGGGTTGCTTATTTCACATGACCACATCCTGCCTCGGATGTAAGAGTTTGGTTTAGGCTCTAACCACAAGGCAATGGCCATATTTTTTTTTAATATATCTTTAAGTTTTCACACAGTGTCTTAAACAGAAAAGGCCATAATAAATGTTTGTTATTATGAATGAACAAAAATGCAATTAATTTTACTGCTCTAGCAGAGCATGCTAGATTTGGTGCTTAGGTATCTTTCAGCTTTGCTGCTTCTTATATACCCCCTGTTCTCCACCCCCTCCAGCTCTCCAGTTCTTTTGGAAGAACTCAAAAGGCTGGACACGGGGGTCCAGAAGGCCTGGTTTCCTGTCCCATTTCTGCTACCTCTTAATTGTGATCATGGGCAAGTCCTGGATTTCTCAGGGCCTAAGTTTCCCCATCTCTAAAAGAAAAATAACAATACTTTTATGGGATTGTTGTGAGAAAAGAATGATAATCTAGGTTAAAGTTGTTTGTGAAGTCCGAAGAGCTTCACAGGTATTACCTGTATTAGTCTGGTTGGGTTGCCACAACAAAATACCAAAGACTGGGTGGCTTAAACAATAGAAATTTACTGTCTCACAACTGGAGGCTGTGTGTCTTCTCACCATGTGCTCCATGTGTGATCATTTGGGGTGGGGGGGGAGAGAGAGAGAGAGAGAGAGAGAGAGATCTCTGATGTCTCCTCTTTTAAGGACACTCCTATAGAATAAGGGTCCCATCCTCATGACCTCATTTAACCTGAATTACTTCCATAAGAGCCCTATCTCCAAATTCTGCCACATTTGGGATTAGGGGTACAACATATGAATCTTGGCCGGCGGGCGGGCGGGAGGGGGGGTGGGGGGGACGCACAAACATTCAGTCATGATACTATTATAGTTAATTCTGAAGCACACAGTTAATTTTAATTGGTCTAGCTTGGTTCCTTGCTGATTCTGCTTTATACTTTATATACCTTCTGATTCACCTTTATAGTGCCTGTCACAAATTAATAAATGATAGCATTTATTTTAGTTATCCCCAAACCCTATTAACAGATGTTAGGGGAGTAGAAAGTAAAGATAAATATTTGAGATTTTCCATTATAAGTATAAGGAAAGTATTCGTTCTCTTGGGTTTCTAACTTCATAGCAGATTAGAAAGCTTTCTGAGATCTCTGTTGGGTTGTCTCCAAATTCTCAGGAATACCTCCATCCCAAATGATCAAAGCTCATCCAGACTCCAGAGTGAGAAAAAGTAGCTTGTAAACCAAAAATGGCTCATTAGCTAAAAAATAAAAGTTTTAAATATGGCTGGCTGCTTACCATGCTCTGCACCTGGTCACAAGGCAGCAGCTTCTATGTGCTGCTATGTTTGTGCTGTGGTTCCCAATGTTCCAGGTCACCAGCGTCATTGGAAAGGACCCACCTCCCTCATCTGCTTCCACTTATCACCTCTCCTTACACACCATTTTAGATTTAAGGAGGATAATGATACTCCCATCCTTATAAGACCTCAAAAAAAAAAAAAGACTGGTTTTTATTAAAGAGTAAAATTCAGTTATTAAGTTCTACCAGACACAGAGATCTCATGTCACTTTTAAAGCAATAATTCCATAATGTACCACTAGAGGACCCTCTTCAGCTTTGCCAATCTACACTTTGTTATATATCTACCCTAAAGGATTTAGGAACAAGTGACTCAACAGTGAGGGGATCTGTAAGCCTGAGCTTTGACTGACTGTATCTATTGATGACATATGCTGTTAATGCCAACATCATCTTAGCTCTGAACATATCTTCAAAAATTTCTAGAGTGAGAAAAAGACCTTTTAGATCAATAGGCTAGCATTTCTTAAAGTGTAGTTCAAAGATAGCCAGCATAATCATCTTTAAGATTCTTATTAAAAGTGTACCTGGGCCCTGATCAGGTAGCTCAGTTGGTTGGAATATCATCCCATACACCAAAGGAGCACATACCTATGTTTTGGGTTGCATACAGGAAGCAACTAATCAATGTTTCTCTCTCATATTGATGTTTCTCTCTGTCCTCTCTCTCTCTCCCCTCTCTGTCTAAAAGACTTATTCTCAAGTGAGGATTTAAAAAACTGTACATGGGAATCCATTCCAAAATCAACTTTTTGGCATTCATTTGATTCCGAGTTCTCTAACATGCCTTGCAAGTGTCACTTATACACACACATCTAACCACTGAATTAGCCCAAGCCCTACTTCTGAAGATGAAGTTCTTAGACAAGTAGCATCAATATCACCCAGGAGCTTGTTAGAGATGCAGAATCTCAGGTCCTACCCAGACCCCTTGAATCAGAATATACATTTTAACAAGATCACCACTTGAGTCATATGAACATTAAAGTTTAAGAAGACCCACCCAACCCACCTATCTACAAGGCAACTTTGGCCCAAGAACCCAAATAACTTGCCCAAGGCCACATAGATACAAGGAAGGAAATATGGGTAACTGAGTACGAGCACATGCCATGCTAGGCATCAGAAAGACCAGTGTTTAAATCTAGACTTTCTCCTTTGCTATTCTAAAATCTTGGGTAAGTTTTATTTGCTGTTAAAGTAGTCATACTACCTCAGAGGCTTGTTGAGAAGATAAAATGAAAAAGCATATTAATAGCAGCTAGAAACAGATCTTATGATCATGATTCCAACTTATATTTCCAGATTCTGTGCTGCCTCAGAGGTATCTCATGTTGCATGTAAGAAGTGGGAAAGAATGTTTTAGATAAATTTGGTCTTTTTGAGACCAATATGTCCTCTTTAGATCCAAGGGTGTGAAAAAATGAGGGCAACGGTGGGGGTTCTCAGTGGAAAGTAAACAAAATGTGGCACAGCAGAGAGATTTCTCAGACTCCTGCTAATCCCACTCTTCCTAGCTTGGGTGGCCCATGATGACCTGCATAATCATGATACCTAGAAAAACATCCAGGTCAGTGAGACTTCTGCCAGCGCTTTTCCTCAGCATTTGGGTTCTATTCCTCTCTGTCCTCATGGCTTTGGGTGCCTGGTCTCTTTCCTTCTCATGTAGGCTCCTTATAGCCTTTCTAAGAGGGGCTCCTTCTCTATCTGCTTCCTGAGATACCTGGTAAATTTGGGGCCCTCCTTCCACATCTCCAAAGTCACCTGCTCTGTGCCTCATTCCAGAGGACTATCCCTCTAAGGTGACAAATCAAATTCAACACTCAACTTCCTTCCAAATAATATTTGCATTCTAATGAGATCTTGTCTTAAATCTTAAATAGTAAGCAATGGATCACTCAGTGATGCAGATATTTTCAAGTGGAGTGGCACTGGGATTCCTTTAGCACCCCTCAAACCTTGCCACTGTGAGTAACAGCCAGTACCACCTTCAATTAAAACAGTCTCTGAAGATCTGCCCTCTCTCTATCCCTCCCACTATCCTCATTTTACAAACCATTTGATATTATGTGGTTAAGAACAGACTCTTTAGACTTATGTCTCCGTTATCCTGAACTTTACTTTGATTTACTCATGAGAAAGGTTTTTATGTGTTGAAGGACACCCACCTTGGTAATACTTGATACCTCCTGCCTTTTGTTCACGGGAAAATATATACTATATCACATCACAGCATACAATCAGTTCAATATAGCATTTCTATCCGATGCTTATTAACATATCAAAATGGGCATTCATATAATACATTTTATGCTCAGATCAAAATCTGGCAATAGGCCTGTGGAGGGCTTATGATATTTTACAGCACACTGATTGTCAATCAATGTACAGTGGATACAGCTGTTCATCTGGAAAGGCCATTTGCTTTTCTTGTTAAAAAAAAAATTTGAATTTTTCCTAGACATCTATCCATCTGATCTCTCTGGTATTTATTTTAGAACAAATTCTCAGTAATCTTTGCTAATTATGATAATTCCATTCTCTTAACCAACGCTTGATTTAGAGGTAGAAATGTTTTGCTGTAAAGTCAACTGACAGAGCTTCTGAGAAAGGTTTCTTTGATGATAAAAAGAGATTTTTTCTGAAATAAGAGATAACAATTTCTACCTGTGGCCCAGAACTAGAGCAGTCATCTTGTGACCATGAGAACTAAGGCACATGCTGAGGATGGAAGAGACTAAAGATGGGAAGAACCGGCTTTTTTTCATGATGTCATTAAGCTTTGAGGCCCCTACTGAGGAAACCCTTCCTTATATATAATAATTATTCCTTACTATCCTGTCAATTTTGAGTTATTCTTTCTTTTATTTGCGGCTTAAAAGTATCATATTGAATATGTCCTTCTTTAGAATATTTTAAAGCAACTATTAACTTTTTATGACTCAAGGCCCTTTATAGAATTCACCCACTCATTCACTTACTTATTAATATTTTGTAAATATTTACTTAGAAAGGGCAGCAACAGAGAGTTGATCTAATAATCATATGCACATATAATAACAAACTATAATAAGTAATAAGGGAAAGTATAAGGAACTATGTGAGAATAGACTGGGAAAGGGTGGAATGGTAGATAGAAAAGGGGCCTCATACTAAACCTGACAAGCTCAGGGGAGGCCTGCATGGCTTATAAACTCAGAGACCAAAAGTAACCACATAGGATGGTTTAAACATAAAATTCTTGACTAAAAGTAGGCCATGGTGGGTAGTTACATCCTAGACCTGCAGCTCCTTGATAAAGGTCAATCTTTACCTTAATGAACCTGTTCATTCACTTTTTGCATCTAAGATAATATACCTTTAAAATGCCAGAGTTATCTTTTGTCATTGTTACCTTGTTTGCCGCATACATCTCTGTGTGCTATAAATGTTAATTATTAACAGCAATGTAAAAGAAGTATGTGTCTCTCCATTTCACTTTTTATCTGCTGCGTCCTTAATCTACCATCATTGGATTTTATGTAACTCTCCTTACATCGCCTTTAATTCTAATGCATAAAATAAGCTGCAAAACTGTCATTCTCTGGAGCATTTTCTCAATCTGTTGAGATCTCACTTCCAGTCAATCGCTCTCAGTTTGGCTGAAATAAACTCATAAATATTCTCTACATGTTTGGATATTTTTTTCATTGATAGAATTAAGGTAAAACACTACCCAGCAAGTGATATGTGAACTGAGGTCCTAAAGCAAGTGTAGGAGTAGGAAGGTATTTTAGGGAGGGGAACAGAGTGTGCAAAACTGCTGCGGGGGAAGCAGCAGGGGGCCCTGGAGGAACCTGCAGATGACCTGTGGACAGGAGGACAGAAATTGGGAAAGAGAATGTTACACCTAAGTCTAGAGAGGTCAGCGAGGTCCAGAAGACATAGAACCCATCTTGGAGACCATAAGAAGGATTTTTCTCTCTCTCCTAAGAGAATAAAAAAAAAAAGTGCTATAATCTGGGTGTGGCATGATTATAAAGCTTAAACTAGTGTCTTTTGGGCACCTTGGGGCTCAGTCTTGCCATAGTACTGCATTCAAATGCAAAACATTGTCCCTGAAAGACAAAGGTCTTTCTTTCTTTTTTTTTTTTTTTAAACATATTTTATTGATTTTTCACAGAGAGGAAGGGAAAGGAATAGAAAGCCAGAAACATCGATGAGAGAGAGACATTGATCAGCTGCTTCCTGCACAACCCCTATTGGGGATGTGCCCAAAACCAATGTACATGCCCTTGACCGGAATCGAACCTGGGATCTTTCAGTCCCCAGGCCGACGCTCTATCCGCTGAGCCAAACCGGTTTCAGCAACAAAGGTCTTTCTGATCATTATGTGTGACTTCTAGAGGGGATCTTTACAGAGTATTATTCTCAGGAGAAACTGATTTTCTCATGGTTCTGGAGATTAGAAGTCTGAAATCAAAATATTTGCAGGGCCTTGTTCCCTCCAAAAGGCCTAGATAAGAATCCTTCTTTGCCTCTTCCTAGCTTCTGGGAATTGGCAATCTTTGGAATTCCTTGAGTTGCATCTCTGCAATCTCTGTCTCCATCTTTGCCCAGTCTTCCTCTTTGTGTATCAGATGACCTTCTTATAAGGACACCAGTGCTGGATTTAGGGCCCACCTTAATCCAGTATGACCTCACCTGAACTAATCACATCTACAAAGATCCTATTTCTAAATAATGTCACATTCTGAGGTTCTGGGTGGACATTTGTGTTGGGGCACACCGTTCGACCCACTGCAATGACTAGCTCACAATATAAATCATAACAAACAGCAGCACTTCTCAGAATCACCATTTCTATCCACCCTAGTTCAAGAGCAGCTCTGGAACCTCTTCATCCCCCTCTTTCTCTTTCACCCACACTCTTCCCTAGCTTCAGCTTGCAGGCCCATTGCTTGATCACAACCTCACCTTCTCTCCCATCCCTCTCTGTACCATCTCTCCAAACATTAGTCTTGATTCAGAATCACAGCATTTGTGGAGACCAGGCTGGCGAAAGCAGAACATGCACAGAGAGCAGAAAAAAAAAACAAGGAAGAACATACAGCCAAAGCAAAATATTTTAATGGATGAGAGGAAGGGTGGAACACTCTCAAGTTAACAGCTGCCCCAGTCAAACCTGCATTTTAGAGGATTATTCTGGTTGTAGTTAGAGTCTAATTGTTAGGGGTGGGCAAGAGCACATAAGTCAGGAGGCCAGAGGGAGCTTGTGGCTGTTCTGAGAGCTTGAATCAAGGTGATGGGGAGGAATGCAAGTGCAGATATATTCCAGGTACAATACTAATAGGATGTAGGAAGGATGGGTGAAGAAGAGATACCGATCAAAGCTATGTAAAAAGCATATTCAGGAAAAGGCATTTTTATACCTATATAATGACTCCTGAAAACTATTCTCATTCTCAATGAACAGCTTTGGCTCTCTGGGAAGAGTTGCAGACCTCTGGAAATACTGCTCCTCCTAGCTGAGCTTCTGATAACTATTGGGCAGCAGCCAAACTGAAGTTATTCTTGTGAGGCTTGCCTGGAGGGTTTAATGCTGCCCCAAATGAGTGAAGCCATCACTTTAAGAGCCCGGTGCCTAAAGAAGTAGAGCTCCATCTGCATGGAGATGGGCCAAGGGGACAGCTGCAGAAAGGACTTTCACAGCTCCTTTTATACCTCAGCCCCCCCCCCCCCCAAAAAAAAAAAATGAGCAGAAAAGAGATGCAATTTCCAAATGGGAAAAGCCAGTGGATATTCTGGGGAAACCTGTGATACAGGTAAGAGGAGGCAGGTCCCCCACAATAGAACATCAAGTACAGACACTGAGAAGTGGAAAGACAATCAAGAGAGAGAGGGACTATGGCAGTCCCCAAGATCTCCAGCTCTTCTTGTATGAAGTCAGGTAGCTCACAGTGGCCTTAATCCTGGAGACTTGCACTGCAGTGAGTGTTGTGAACCTGTGTGAATACAGCCTTCCCCACACTATGTAAGGCTGGTCAGTAAAACCGGGCTTCTGCTTTGCAACCTGTTGTGATGATATGTTTAAGTTTGTTTCAAAAGTATGTGAGGACCCCATCCACAGGCTGGGGAGTAGTGGGGAGTAAGCTGACTCAGACTGGTCTGGGATCACAGATGCTGATACAATTGGGAGTGACTATTTGGGATAACCTCCCCAAGGAAGGTAGCCAGCCATCTAAATTACCAGGTAAGACTGCATTTAATCTGGCCTGGCATTAGGAGCCAAGTGGTCGAGTTTGAGGACCGAAGGTACAGTAGTAAGTTCTCTGCATAGTCATGGTAGCCAGCATCAATGGATGTCTTGTGAATCTAAGGAAGACATATTTGGAATGAAACAGTGTCATGACAAATGGATTCTGGGTTAAGAAATAGGGTTCAGGTCACTGGAGAGAGAAAGGGGCAGGAAGGGGCTGAGCAGGTTTAAAGGGTTCTGGTAAACAATGGATCAAAGGCCTGGATGGATACAGCGACTGCGCATGTACACTACTGGTTGTGAGAGGGGCTGTTGTGGGGTAGAGAGTATATAGGTTCTGGTTCTGTTTCATTTCAGGGACTCTTGGGTGATTGTTTATTTACACCCAGGACCAGATAATGGTTTTCAACCACTGACATGTTGCCATTGGCTCTGGGCTCCACCTGACTGATCTATTAAATAACAGGTCACTCTGTTCTTTATATATATATATATTATTGATTTCAGAGAAGAAGGGAAGAGATAGAGAAATAGAAACATCAATGATGAGAGAGAATCATTTATTGGCTGCCTGCTGTATGCCTCCTAGTGGGGATTGAGCCTGCAACCCAGGCATGTGCCCTTGATTGGAATTGAACCCAGGACCCTTCAGTCTGTAGGCTGTTGCTGTATCCACTAAACAAAACCGGCTAGGGCTGCTCTGTTCTTTATAATGGGCATGTGTAAGGCAGACATTGTTTCATATATGGTTGTTGCTAAGACTTGAAACCAGGCCTAACTTCTGGCAGGGCTGGGCAGGCTTGATTGGATTTCCCATATCCTGACCAGTTCTTATCAAATTCCCTCTCTGGGGGTACTTGCCTTACACCTTCTCCCAGAACCCTCAGGCTGGTTGCTCTGTCTCCACCTCCAGCATTGGATGTCTCCTTTGTCGGACAGCGATTTCTAGTCTGGGCCTTGAGGCTAGATGACTTGGTCTAAATGGCTCTGACACTTCTTACAAGTGTAATCTTAAATAAATGTTTTCAACTTCTGATTCATAGGCTTTTTATCTGCAGGTAAGAGAAATAACCCCAAATCAAGAGTGGATAAGGCAATTAAATGAGATCATGCATGTGAAGTACTTGACCTATATAACTATTACCTGATATTATTGTTATATTTCATGATTGGTTAATTTGGTTGTGGGCTACTCCCTGACCTTGCCCTGGGTCCTTTTTATTATGACTTCTGTCCCTTCTCCACCAACCTGTGATGAGGTAATGCTAGCATATCTCCAGGTTGAGCTGCCTTCCTAGTAATGTACTCATAGGAAACTCTGCCATTGCATTTATGTGGAAAGATACTCACATGCATATATTTGGAAGAAGGGGATCAACCTCAGGTTAGGCCAATATAATTCTTCCTTTTTTAAAAATCATTTCCACTCTGTGTGGAGAACACACAGACACCTGGGAACACAGTGAAGGTGACATCTCCTTTCAGAAAAGCTGGTTAAAAGGCTGAATACATAGGCCTGATGGGAGAAGGTTGTTTGATTATTCAGCTTGATTCATAGCAGGATTGGGAATAAGTTTTAAAATGGTAAGCATACAACATATATTTATAGAAAGGGTGATGGCATGTGTCCTCCACCAGCAGTAATAACAGTACAAGACTAAATTCATTGTAAGAGGAAAGAGTCAGTGTAGGTCTAAAAGAAAAAAGACAGAGATACTTCTAGTAGAACCAGCTTAAAAAATACAAAAATTAAAATTGTTCTAGGTATCCTTAAAGTCACATTTAAGATGTAGAAGGTTCTGATGATAACAAAAGCAAGCATACATTCTGGGTCTGTTTATCCTGTATTGTTTCATAGGGAAGTAATCATTACCATGGCTTCCCTGCCCCGCCCCCCCCATAATACATTTATTTCATTCCCTTTGTTGTTCATTGTCTGTGTTCATTTTCACTTCTCCATGTCTTCTATTCCATTTTTAACCTTACTTTAGTGACTATAACAGCATCTTCTCTATACTCAATCTCCTTCAAATAACCTTAAAATACCTTATCTCCTACTTTCACCCAGACCTTGTGCATAGAGTGTTGTTTTTTAATCCTCATCCAAAGATGTTTTTGCATTGCTTTCTAGACAGCATGGAAGAGAGAGGGAAAGACAGAGAGAAATATTAATGTGCACATTGATTTTCACCTCCCACATGTGCCCCAATCAGGGCCCAGGCCAGGAAGGAGCCTATAACCGAGGTATGTGCCCTTGACTGGAATCAAACTCGGGACCCCTTAGTCCACAGGCCAATACTCTATCCACTGAGCTAAACTGGCTAGGGCTGCAAGAGTGGGTTGTTGTTGTTTTTTAAAAACACAATATAATATTTATAAGCTACTACATAGAGCAGAAAATGATAAAGGAATTGGGGAAGGGATTTTTTAAAATATATTTTTGTATTGATTTTTTTTTTACAGAGAACAAGGGAGAGGGATAGAGAATTTGAAACATCGATGAGAGAGAAACATCGATCACCTGCCTCCTGCACACCCCCTCCTGGGGATGTGCCCGCAACCAAGGTACATGCTCTTGACCAGGACCCTTGAGTCCACAGGCCAATGCTCTATCCACTGAGCCAAACCGGTTGGGGCTGGGAAAGGAATTTTTACTAGAGTTTTATTCAGCTTCTCAAATCTTTTGAGCATGGATTTTTGTGTAAACTTCTGTTGTTTTATTTCCCAGCAACCTTTTTCCTTCTGCAGCTTGTGGACCCTGATTTTGCCTGGGGAACTATGTACCTCCTTGAATTTCACAAACACTCTGCTCCATTGAAAGCAGTCCTGGTGGATGGCCAATTGAGATGGCCCAGGCGTTGAGCAAGATTGAGTATGTGACACAAATTAGGCCAAGTAGATACTCTCTTGCTGGAACCGGAATTGTAGTAAAATGACATAAAAAGCCTGCAAATAGCTGAAGATTATTAATCACAACAAAGGCAATTTGAAGAGGTGACACCTCATACCTAGAGCTACTATCTTCCTTATCCTTTCTATTATTATTATGAAAACCATTCCATATCCTTCCCAATAAGTTTCTTTTTTCTTAATTTAGTTACAGTTGATTTCTGTGTCATAAGCAAAGAACCCCCAAAGACATTTTGATACACTGTGGTTTTTTTTTTATGAGATTATTAAACACTACAGAACAATTCCCATATGTTCTACTAAAAATCACCTTTTTTTGTTTGTTTTTGCTGTAAGGTGTTAATAAAATGTTGATTATTGCTATGGAGATAGTTGTAACATTTTGAGGAAGTCACCAGATGGTGACATTATATATTATTTCCTAATTCAATTTATCTTGAAATGTGGGTTTGTTAAATCCTGAGGAAAAGCTTTATCATCATTATTATATTATAGCTTTGCTTTTTAAAAGCCAGGATATAGAATATCATGTAGGAATAGAATTTGGTGTGATAAAAGCAGTTCTTTGGCAGTATCTCAGAGGTATATACCTTAACTTCAAAACAATTTAGGTCCAAAATGTCTGAAGGCTAACAAATATCTTCAGAAGAGGAATATATCGTAAGTGGCTGCAGCCAATATGTGGATTTCATTATAGCTCTGTCAGGAACCAATGACTTACACATTGCTGCTGCTCACACACAAACCTTTCACAGATTATTATAAATCCTTCTTTGATATGTAGGCACTGCTTACAGCAAAACCCTCAAGCAGTGGACTCTGACCAGAACCATGTGTTGGTAGCAAAAGACCTTTGCTTTAGATTATAAAAGAGATTGTAGATTATATTTTTGTGATCAAACAGGGGCTAGAAAAAAAGTTCTACATTTGTAATAGGAAGTTCATGGGTAATTTTTCTTTTCCTTTTTTTCTTTTTTAATTTTGACCACAGTTATTTTGTAGATCATACCAAAAGAAGAAGGAAATGATAATATTAAATTCCACTCTTACTGACTGTTGGGAACTTACTGATAAATATCAGCTTCTACCAGAAAAAAGAAAATGTATTTATGAGTATTTGCTCTTTCACCTCTCCTTCCACTTCTGATTTTTCCTGTGTCACCAATGTATCAGTTAGCAAGTGCTGTGTGACAAACCAATCCAAAAAGTGGTTGATTAAAACAGCCAACATTCATTAGCTCATGAGTTTGTGGCTTCTTCTGGTGTTAGCTGGGCTTGCTCATGCATCTATGATGAGCTGGAGGGATACGTATTGGATCAATGAGCCTCTACTCAGCTTACAGTAGGCTTGAGAGATAAAAAGGGAGTGCAAGAGAGAAACACTTAAACTTGAAAAAACTTTTTTTTTCATGTTTAAGCTTGGAACAGACATATCATCACTTCAAAGTCAAGGTAGAAGCCACAAAATTACATTGCAAAAGATATAGATTTAAAGAGGCATGAAAAGTTATGGTAATTTTTAATCCCCCACACTTAAGAATATCACAACTCTGCTAGTCTTTTTTTATGTGTAATTTCAAATAAGAAAAATGTGGAGAGAAATCATGAACTAGAAAGGAGAGAAGTGGAAGAGAGAGTTTATGTGGGTTAAATCTCAAAGAATTTGGGAGATTTCGCAACTAAAAGAATTTAAAACAACTTCAGTGTAGAAGAGAAATGGGTGTGAGAAGAAATAGAGTTTGATATGTGTTCTCATGATTTAAGAATTTGATCCCTCTTAATATGCTATAAGAGATGTAAGTAAATTACTTTTTTGGCTATTGAGCCATACATTTTTCAGTGTAAGATGGAGCTATGTGGGGTCCTAGGATTTATTTGAATTAAGCATTTAGATTTTGAAAGGAAGACCTTAAAAAAACAAGCTCTACCAAACCGCAGGAAAAATAAAACATTGATTTCCCTCTCCCAAAGAGTATAATCAATCATATTTAGGTGTTTTATATTGTCTGAGCACTATCAAGTTCAGCATGTCAAATTTTTGAACAAATGTGGTGTTCGCTGAAGACTTTGTGGTTTTAGTGTTTTCAAATATCCATGGAAATGTAAAGAAATAATATATTGACTAATTCCTAGCTGTATGATGCTGTCAGTTTATTTGAACATTTGATAAATTGCTCCTCTGAACACACTCTTTTGTTCACCCCTTTTTATCCTAATGGTGTGGGTGCTTGAAATCTGTAATACCTATGGAATGAATGAGAGATGCCTTGGAAGCCAAAACTCAAGGGCTTGAAAGTCAGCTCAGGTTGTATTAAGTCCTAACTTCACTGTTTGCTATTTGAACTTGGGTGTGTGTTTTTTTTATTTGTTTGTTTGTTTGTTTGTTTTTTGCCTGACTAAAGTTTTTAAAAGTCTTAATATGAGGATAACAATTCACTTGCATAAGTTTGTTGTAAGGATTGAATGTATCATCAGTGTTGAGCACATTGATATTTATTTTTAATTCTTCAAAAAGAAGCTATAGACTAGCTTTATTGAGCCAGCATCAGGATACTGCAGATTCCCAAAATTTGCTGAAATAACCTTGTCCAATATCCACTGTCAGGAGGCCATTGAGCCAACAAAGACCTCATCCTTTTTCTTGCTCATAGAAAAAAGCCCAAGGTATAGCTTCCAACTTAGGTGTTGGTATTAAGTTCTATGCCATCAGGGGCATTTGAAAATATATTAATCATCAGATTTTGTTTTTATTTTCCATATAGTTATTCCATATAGATCTCAAAGCACTTACAACTTAGTTGGGGAGAAAAGACAACAGCAAACTTTAAAATGCAGCAAGTATATAATCACATGCTACATTTGGAATGTTAGGGCCTTCAAAAAGAGGTAGATACAGCTGATGTGGATAACTGAAAGTGAGGCAAGTTTCTGGGTATGAAGATGGCTAAGGGAGTACTCTGAAAGAGTAGTTGGAGGTGGATGCAGACTAGAAAAGAAGGTAGAAATTAGAGAGTTGGGTGGGGGAAAAGTAGATGATGAGGGTTTTAAAAGCCAGGCGAAGCCCTTAATGGAGCTGAAGCTAGAGTATCACTAATAAATTCTGAACAAATGAAAGAAATTGTGAAGATTAGTACCTGGCAGGGACCTCCAGATTCATAAGGCAGGGCCTGGAATCAAGTGTTGGTTGGCAGGGAATCAGGCACGTGGTGATGGAGCCTGGCCAAATGTGGTAGTGGTGGAGGGGCAGGAGAGAGTCACAAAGATTCTTCACTACTGGAGTTTTGGAGAGCTCTGGGTTCTTCTGAGCCCTATTGAGTCTACATTGACTAGTACTATCCTGGATCAAGCATCTGCTTTAGGCAGATTCAGAAAGCAAAAACCGTCCTGTTGGGTACTAGATGGGTGAGCTCAGATTCCCTTTCTTTGTTGTCAATTTGGCAAAAACCAGGGTTTTGCCCATTAGAGGCTTACAAATAATGCCTCATCCTTCAAGTGCTTGAGAAATAGGAATGAGAGGAGTTTGCATCACCAGGTGGTTTGTGCAACAGCTACAATTTCCTTTCTACCTGAACTTCATAACAAAACAGAGGCCAATTTCTCTCCCTATCCTTGGGCAAGAGACACATAGAAAAATGAAACATGGAATGGAATAACATGGGTTATTCTCTCAATTACTAATGTCCATTTTTGCCTTCTCCAGACTGTCAATTACAGAGAAATTAGCCCACACATCATCTCAGAAAAAACTCAAGGTCAAACAAGTCCTCCAATTTAAGTATCAGTGGGACTTCTGATGTTATACCTTCTGCCAATTAAAGGCTGAGAACTTAAATGTTTTCCTATAACTTCTAAGTAAATGACATCTCTGCTTCAAGCTGGCATTCATCATGGAACAAAGGTGAGGAAAGCTGAACAGAAGAAGCCTATGAGTCAAGGTAAATTCCCTTCTTATTTGAGATGTTTTCTTAAGGGAGAGGTTGTCATAGTGGGTGAAACAGAGGGTAAGAGGGGATATTACTCCTGAAGGAGAGCAATATCAAAATTTACCTACAAATAATCTCTATGGGAACCAGCAATTTAAAGTAAGTTCTAAGCCATAAATCTATTTATTCACCAAGTAGTTACTAAGGGCCTAGCCTGTGCCAGACTCTGTCCCAAGAATGAGAAATGTATCAGTAAATAAAACAAGTCCCTGCTTGAATGAGTTGCAATGCCAGTGGAGGAAGATGGACAATAGCATATACAAATAAACGCTGCTGGGTTATTATAAGTGCTAGAATTAGTCTTGGAATGGGGACAGAGAGGGGCAGTTTTGATGATGGTGTTATGCTCTTCTGGACAGTGCTAAGGGCAGCCTCTCTATGGAGGCAATATCAGAGGGAAGTGAGAGCTGAGCCATGTAGACTCCTAGAGCCAGAACAATTCACGTGGAGGGAGAACACAAAGTATGCCAGGTAAGACACAGGATGCCAGGTTAAGTTACATTTCAGATTTAAAAAATTGTTTAGTTTAAGTATGCCTCAAACATTGCATGGGCACACTCAAACTACCAAAAAGTAATTAATCTAAAATTCCACTTGAACTTGGCTTGATGTATTTTGTTTGCTGAATCTGGCAACCCTTGTCAGGTCTTGAGGAATGCTTGTTCAAGGAACAAAGAAGGCCAGAGACGTGAGCTAGGGGAAGACTGATAGAAGCTGAGGTCACAGAGGGGCTTGGTCACTAGAATAACTGGCTTTTCCTCTGAGTGTGATGGGAAGCCATGGTAGGCATTGAGAAGAGAAATGTCAAGATTCATTCACTTTTTCCAGCTGTTGATGAATTTCAGTCAATACCTATTTAAACAAATTATTGAATACCTATTAGATTTACTGAGCTAGGACAATGTTGAGATCTTTTTCTTGCTTTCCAGGTGCTCATCCACTATCTGGAGAGATAACACTTAACAAATCGGTTAAGCAATAATATAAATGTTTGGATCCGCATGGGTGGTTCAGCCCATAGTACCATAACTAAGTGGATTGCTTAGTTCAAAAAAGTCTGGGAAGCATTTTGTTGTGCTTCTTTTTGTTGTTGTTGTGTGTGTGTTTTTTGTTTTTTATTGGGGGGTGGGCGAGTTTATTCATTAATCCTCACCTGAAGATATTTTTCATTTGATTCTTACGGAGAGTGGAAGAAAGAGGGAAAGACAGAGAGAAACATTGATGTGAGAGAAGCACATCTATGGGTTACCTCCTGCATGAGCCCCAACCAAGGCCTGGGCCAGGGAGAAGCCTGCAACCAAGGTACATGCCCTTGACCAGACTCAAACCTGGGACTCATTGGTCCGCAGTCCAATGCTCTATTCACTGAGCCAAACAAACTAGGGCTGGGAAGCATTTTGGAGGAGGTTGGACTAACTGGACCAGGAAGGATGCAGCCTCTGAAGTCAGCATTTCCTGGAGACAGTACTCACCCTTGACATCATGTTTAAAGTGCGCATTCAGAACCGAGCAGATTGCAGGATGAGCTGCAGTACCCCAAATAAAGGGTCAGAGGGTAGAACTCTGAATATAGTCAAAGCAGATCATCTCCACCCTGACAAACCATAAGCAAAGCCCTTGTCTAGAGCAGGAATGTGGACCTCAGTCAATGTGCATTTCCTAAAACAACCATTACTTTTCCTAAGGCATTCTTCCCTCTCACAAATTAGCACCCAGAAAAGTTCCTGGCACACCAGAGAAGATAAATGTTTGTGGAATACATAGCCATCACTTGTGCATCAATTTGCAGAAAGCATTTTGAAGTGTTTTTAATGAAGTAATTAGCTTCGCCAAGTAGCTTTGATTTAACTCAATTCTTTTTTCAGGCTGCCTAAGTGAGTACAGAAAAGATCTCATGTCCTGTGGCTTCTCGGGAATGGCCAGAGAATCTCAGAGAAGGGTTACACTTATAGTCTGGAGCCAGGGAACCAGAGGCAACCAGAGCCTGGGATGAACTGGTTCTCAAGGTCTGGAGGGCATCTGCCAGCCTTGGAAATATAGTCAGAGACACTCAGGTCTTTCAGAGTTGTCTTGCCTTGATGCCAAGGGGCTGATTCTCTATACCCTCCCAGGATTTTCCAGTCACTGGATGGGGGCTGTTAATGAGAAGAAGGCATGACCTTGTGTGAGGTTGCTCTACTTAACATAGGCCAATTTTTTGTAGGAAAACTCATCTGAAAGACTGTTCCCAACACTCCCAGCAACTGGAAGAATGCATGCTTTAATATTGAGAGGAAGGATCTAGGTGGTGCCCTATTCTCTACACTTTACACTGCTTGGATCCAAGTTTTTCATCTAATACCTTCTGAGAACAACTCCCCAGGATCCTGGCTGATCTTTCCCTGGGTAAACTTATAAGAAAATGGTAGTAGGATAAATGACAGGCCTCACACTTAGCTGGTCTCAAAACTGCAAGTGTCTATATTTATCTCACCCTCAGCAGTCATTTCGGCTGATTTAAGTGGTTTACTTGGTGATTTAACCCAGAACCTCAACCACAACGGTTCTGAACATTGGTCAATATGCCCTTCTCAGGCTATGGCTGCCATATTCACCCATTCACTATCAAAATTGGGCAGGGGAGTACCAAGAGAAGTTCAAATGGATCATATGGGTGCTAAACATAGTATTTCCTTTCCAGTAGCCTTAATCTCCTCCTGATGAGCAGAATCAATCACTCCTGCCATGTTGGAGACAACCTGCTTGGCTTTCTCAGACCCTTGGCATAAGAAGATGGAAGTGACTGGATATAGCCCAGGAGCTTAAAAATTAGTGAGTCTACTGTCTTACCTCTTGGAGCTAGTGTTTTCTTGCTGGGAAGTAGGACCCTTAAATCTATAGAAACTAGGACTCTTAAATCCAAGCTATTGATACCAAAAGCACATTACCAGACATGATGGTTAGAACTATTTCTACTTTTGCCTCCTGATTCTGGTTATATGTATTCTATCTTCTGTGGACCTAACCCTATATAATGATCACTGATTTATGCTGAATTATTCCTTAGTTGTGGCGAGGCAGCATCACTGCAGGGTTTTCATCTCCAAGCTGGCACTTTAAGTGCACCTTCAAAAATGTATCCCATTGCTCTGTCAGGCCAGCAGCTTCTGAGTAGTGTAATAAGTAATGGGACCAGTAGATTCTATGGTCATATGACCATTGCCACATCTCTTTGCTGTAATGTGGGTTCTTTGATCCAACATAACATTATATAGAAACCACGTAAGTAGTTCAAATGCTCTGTACACTCTCAGATAGTGTTGCTGGTAGAAGCCCAATGGAGAGGAAAGTCAAACCCAGATCTTCCAAAATGTGTTCATATGTTTGTCAGAATCAAACACTGTCCCTTCCATGGTGAGAGTCCAATATAGTCCTCATCAAGGGATGCTGTCATATCATGGCGGTTACAATAAAGTTTTCAATAGATTCCACAGGGATCTTGAGAACAAGGATGGCTCCTCAGGATTGTCTTTATTTAAGATAAGGGGGCTGGACCTTCATGCTTGCTCTCCTACTAACCAGTTATTAGGTGCTAGCTGTTCCCAGAAAGACACAAGAGAGATGGTTCCCTTCAGCTGATAGGGATTCCCAAAGAGAAATTCAGCTGAGAGCCTTCAGCCCTCAACCACCCCAGCAGGTGGGGGGGGGGGAGGGGAGGTCTAGCAGTACAGCATCCACTAAGGCTTCTTCATTTTCCATGAGCGGGACCACGCTTGCCATTGTTTTTCCTCCCTGGAGAAATGGATTAGCCCTGAATAGTCGTTACTCAGGACAGTTGGCAGATTGTTGGTGGTTTTAGCAGGAATTATTTTAATGGAGTGTTGATAGGAGGGGGGAAGCCAGACATTTAAGAAATAATTCTGAAATAAGGAGGCAGAGCTAATGAGTGCAAAACATCTCTTGCTAGAAACTTAGTTAAGAAGAAAAAAGATTCTGTAGATTTGGGGAGAATGTATTAGAATACCCTTCCTTCCCCAGTGAGTGTACTTCCAAAATAGATGGCTTGGGGTTGTAAAGGAAATTTGGAAAACTTTTTTCCTCTGTGTGAAGCTAATTAGTCCCCAGGGGAACTGAATCTGTAGCTCCAGCTTCATTAGTACCATTCTAGCAGAATCACTGGCTAGAGAGCAACCAAGATTTGGGTAAGTTGTAGCAGACAAATCCAAGATTATCTGAGAGGTCAAGTTATTTACTAAGTCAGATAGACAGAATGGGTTTACATTCATTATCTACAAAATGTATCATAATGTGTGAGGTCTAAGACTAAGGAATCTAGTGGGGTTGGCTGAAACTTTAAGAAAGTATTCTTATTTATGCCCCCAAGGGAGCATAAAAAATTAAAGAAAGATGAAATTAGTGGCTCTGAGATATTTTTAATGGGACAAATTTGAAGCAGACCAATAGATTCAAGGTCCATGATCAGGACCTTGCATGTCATCAAAGCAGGTGGTTGAGTGTGACTATACTTTTTCAGTTACATATCTGTGTAAAATATGGAAAACTGAGCTCATTATGCTACAAGTATAACTGATGAGGGCAGGTGGGAATTCTCACCCGTTCATGAACCATTTGACAAAGCTCTGTTCCCATCCATAAGCAGAAAATCTATTTTTTCTTAGGCTGCGAAACGAGCATAAATATTTTTTTTCCCATTTCTTGGGTTTGAAAAAAAGAGTCATAAATTAAAGAGGTTGGTGGCCTGTATTTGTGATTTGTACTAACTACTTCCACTTATTTCTGAACCATCAAACGACAAATTATTATTGAAAATAGTGGGTTGCTGCCAGACCACTTAAGCCAATTCTGAAGATGAATCATTAGGTTTAAACCCCAGGAAGTGAAGACTTAGAAGGAGAGGAGATATGCCCATGACCTCCTTATTCGTCCTCATTCCCCATTATAAAGAGAGAAAACTCAACACATGGATAAACTGGAAATACAGAAGGGGGTCTAACTTCACACCTACTTCTATCACAATTAAAAACCAAATGAAAAGTTTGTTAGTCTCCTTTGTTTCCCTACTCACGTGAGACTGTCTCAGGGTTCTGATAATAATTTCCTAAAAAATCTTGGATTGGTGAAGCAACCACAGTGGACAGTTTCAGTGATCCTAACACTCAAAGGTTTGAAATGCCACTTAAGGAAAATGCAATGAGCCTTTGGGAAAATAATTAACATTTGGCCTTGAAATTCTAACTGTATTTGTACAAAATCAGGGGGGCCTGGGAAAACCAGGAACTGTTTTACAGGGAAGTGCCCCCGTTTTTGTTTCCATTTAGGAATTTAATGAAAATTACCACATAAGATTTTATAAAGCTTTGGGAGAAAGGCAAAAATATTCAAACTGGAAGAGCATTTAATGGTCACTTTCTCGATGAAGAAAATGATTCACAGCAGTTCTGAAACTGGCTCAAGGTCACAGAGAGGTCTGTTAGGTTTTTTTTGTTTTGTTTTGTTTTGTTTTTTTGGAGGGAGGGAGGAGGTTCAGTCACCAGAATGATGTGGAAGTGTTAAGCATTTCTCACAAATTTTGCCCCACCAGTCAGCCTTAGCCATTCTTAATGTGTCTTGGAATACTGGTGAACAGATGTTCTGTGCACAAAGATTTTGCTAGACAAATGAATTTGGGAAATAACATGGGCTATTGCTCTTCTTGGAGCATAGTAACAACCCAGATGTCCTAATTAAAAAAATATTTACCTATATTTATTAGAGAGTTGGCTCAGTATATTTGACAAAGGAACATTTATTCTGGGGAACACCTACCTATTTTAGTAGACAAGCTTTCCATGTGGGAAAGACTAATATGTTCATTTGGTGTTAGCTCTGCCACATGAACTCAAGCTCCTGGGAACACTTTAAACTTTGTTCTGAGATTTACTGGGCCAGATTAGATTCTATTTAAAATTTTAAATTAACAAATAAGTATTTTTGCTGAGGAAAATTTTCAAGCATATTGTTTCTGGTATTTTTATAGCAAAGCTTAGGAAATACCAAAGTTCTGTAACTCAATGAAATTTAGCATGTGGTTCTTGGAATCAAACAATCTGACGATTAACTCCCTAAGGGTGAAATATAAAACCATGAGTCAGGATTACCCAGCCAGCTCCACATGGGTGTGTCTAGCAGACTATGAGCTATTAGTAACTCTAAGTGAACCTGTTAGCCAATACTACTGAGCACATCAAATGACATTGTTACATTTCTTCAGGGTTTTCCAATTAAAATGACTTTAGGCAATAACATAATGGATAAAAATGCAATAGAGTGGTAGGGACCATGTTGAACCAGGAAGCACTTGACCCCTAAAAGCAAACTCCCTCCCAAACTCCCCAAACAATTTGCCTATAATATATCTTCCAAACAAAAATCATTTGGAGTCTGAATTAGTTACATGGGATTTCAGTGTGTAGCCTTTGTCTGGAACTTAAAAGGGGAGTCAATATTTAATTACTCGTGGCTATTTATGAAAAATAGTATGGAAAGTCCTCAAAAAATTAAAAATTGGACTGCCTTAGGATGCAGTGATTCCACTTCTGGGTATATATCTGAAGAACCCAAAACACTAATTCAAAATATATGTGCATCTTCATGCTCACTGCAGCATTATTTATAATAGCCAAGATATGGAAGCAACCCAAGTGCCCATCAATAGATGAGTGGATAAAAAAAGTGGTGGGAATGCCCTAACTGGTTTGGCTCAGTGGATAGAGCATCAGCCTGCAGACTCAAGGGTCCTAGGTTCGATTCCAGTCAAGGGCATGTACCTTGGTTGTAGGCTCATCCCTAATAGGAGGTATGCAGGAGGCAGCTTATTGATGTTTCTCTCTCATCATGTTTCTCTCTATCCCTCTCCCTTTCTTTCTGTAAAAAAACAATAAAATATATATTTTTTAAAAAGTGGTGGGAATAGAATATTACTCAGCCATAAAAAGGAATGAAATTTTACTATTTGTGACAGCCTGATGGACCTAGAAGGCATTATGTTAAGTAAAATAAGTCAGATAGAGAAAGACAAATGCCATATGATTTCACTTATGTGCGGAATCTAAAGAACAAAACAAATAAACAATATAGCAACAGACTCTTAGATACAGAGAACAGACTGATAGTTGCCAGAGGAGGGGTGGTGTGGGGGATTGGGTTAAAAAGGTGAAGCAATTAAGAAGTACACATTGGTAGTTACAAAATTGTCATGGCGATGTAAAGTACAGCACAGGGAGTTTAGCACATAATACTATAATAACTACATATGGAACCAGGTACTAGAAATACCAGGGGGAACACTTTGTGAAGTATATTATTATCTACCATTGTGCTGTATACCTGAAACTAATATAAAAAATATTGAATGCAAGAGAAACCAAGATGGCGGCATAGGTGAACACCTAAACTGCTGCCTTGCACAACAATTTCAAAACTACAGCTGAAAAACAGAACGGACATCATCCAAAACCACAGGAAAGCTAGATGAGTGGAAATTCCACAACTAGAAGGAAAGAGAGGAACACATGGAGGAGACTCAGAGGAGCTGCAAAAAGCTAAGGTACTGAAACACACATATGGAGAGGACAGGTGGCAGAGTGCCTGGCTGGCTTGCTCTAGCAGGAGGGAGACAGAAACTCTCAACTGCACTGAGCCCCAGTTCAAACTGCACTGAACCCCAGTTCTGGGCAAGACTCATACAGGGGGAGTCTGGAATGTCATGAAAAGGGAGGAGTGCACGGAAACTTAAGGGAGCTGCGAAAGGCAGAGGTCTGGAGGCCATGCAAGAGTGTGCAGAGAGGACTGACTGCTGATTATGCTGCTGGCTTTCTCTAGCGGGAGGAAGACAAAACCGCCCAACTGCAATGAAATCCACTTCCAACTGCACTGAACCCCAGTTTCTGGTGAGACCTGGGGACCCAGACTCATATGGATCCCCAGAGTGTATGGAAACTCAGGGGAACCAGAAAGGCAGAGGTCGGGAGGCACTTGAGCGTGAGCCCGCAAGTGTGTGCAGAGAGGACTGCAATGATTACCGAGGGACACTGAGACCCAGGGGCTGCATAGGGCAGGGCTGACAGGAAACCAAGGCTGTCTGCTCAGCCCTGAGACTCTGCCCCATCCAAGCTGAACCAGAGGCTTTTGCAGTTTTACAAGTCTTCTATCATAAAGCTGACTCTAGCACAGAAATTCTCCTGGCATAGACACAGCTGATCCTCACAACCAATTGACTTGGAGGTCAATTCTCCCCAGTGATACCAACAACAATCAAGACTTAACAAGGCTGTACACATAGTCCACAAAGGAGTGCACCAAGAGTGTCCACCTCAGGTAACTGGGGAGGCAGAGCTACTGGGCCATATAGGAAACCTAGCACACAAAGCTACTCTACCAACTCAGGGAAGCAGCAAAATTGTGAAGACAAAGGAACAGATCACAAACAAAAGATATGGAGGAAAACAAATGACTGGATATAGAGTTCAAAACCACTGTTATAAGGTTTTTCAAGAATTTCCTAGGAAAGATGGATAAATTTAGTGAGACTCAAGAGGCGATGAAAAAGGACCAACTAGAAATTAAACATACACTGACTGAAATAAAAAATATTATAAAGAGAATAATATTCCAAAAATGTGAAGATAGTGTAAGGAGCCTCTGGAACAACTTCAAGCATACCCACATCAGAATTATGGGGGTGCCAGAAGAAGAGAGAGAGCAAGATACTGAAAACCTATTTGAAGAAATAATGACTAAAAACTTCCCCGACCTTGTGAAAGAAATAGACTTACAAGTCCAGGAAGCACACAGAACCCCAAACAAAAGGAACCCAAAGAGGAACACACCAAGACACATCATAATTAAAATACCAAGAGCAAAAGACAAAGAGAGAATATTAAAAGCAGCAAGAGAAAAACAGCTAATTGCCTACAACTGTACAGCACCCATATGATTTTCAGCTGATTTCTCAACAGAAACTATACAGGCCAAAAGGGAGTGGCCAGAAATATTCAAAGTGATGAATAGCAAGAACCTACAACCAAGGTTACTCTACCCAGCAAAGGTATCATTCAGAATTGAAGGGCAGATAAAGAGCTTCACAGATAAGAAAAAACTAAAGGAATTCATCAACACCAAATCAGTATTATATGAAATGATGAAAGGTACTCTTTAGGAAGAGGAAGAAGAAGAAAAAAATAAAGATAAAAATTATGAACAACAAATACATATCTATCAACAAGTGAATCTAAAAATTAAGTGAATTAAAAATCTAATGAATAGGCCGAAACCGGTTTGGCTCAGTGGATGGAGCGTCTGCCTGCAGACTGAAGGGTCTCGGGTTCGATTCTAGTCAAGGGCATGTACCTTGGTTGCGGGCACATCCCCAGTAGGGGCTGTGCAGGAGGCAGCTGATTGATGTCTCTCCCATTGATGTTTCTAACTCTCTATCCCTCTCCCTTCCTCTCTGTGAAAAATCAATAAAAAATATATTTAAAAAAAATCTAACGAATAGAATAAACTGGTTAATATAATAGAATCAGGGACATAGAAAGGGAGTGGACTAACAATTCTCAGGAGGAAAGGAGTTAGAGGGGTTCAGGGAGAGACTGCACAAAAATCGTACACCTATGGATGAGGACCAAGAAAGGGAGGAGGGTTAAGAGCAGAGGGTGTGATGGGAACCAGGTGGAGGGGAGATATGGGGGGAAAAAGAGGAACAATTATAATAATCTGAACAATAAAGATTTATTAAATTAAAAAAAAAAAGAAATGCCATAGATTTCTTGGCATTAATTTTGTATCATGTGAAAAAAAATTGAATATAAACTTGAAAATAAAATAAAGAAAAAAGTACAAAGGAACTTTCTAAGAAAAAAAAAGATTTAAATAGTAGTATTCTGCAATCTAGCAAGATCAGGAAACTGAGTAATTGGCTATCAATGTCATGATTTATGATGCATGGTTACAATCCATGAGTTTCATTTTACAAACAATATGCAGATTTGTTATTCCCATGAAATTGGCAGAGAAACGGGAAATATATTTGGCATCCAGACTTGAGTGATCATTACCGATTCGTCTAATGATTTGGAAGACACCAGGGGAGCCTGACAATACTTCTGGCATCATTTGGGCCAATAGTTGCACTGTTCCAGGGAAACCCAAGGGCGTCACAGGTAGAGATTTTTCATCTGATAGTGCAGCAGCTCAAAGAGAGTTTGCTGTAGAATTTTCTGGGCAAATCAAAACACCACAATTTAAGAAAAGATTGCTAAAAAGTGACTGGATTTTTGAAAATTAGTATTCACATGGAAAATCACTTGGTAAGACTTGTCAGAAAATTGCTGCAGAAAGCAAGTTTTCAGGAGAAAAAAAGTTGTTGTTGAAAGGTAATTTCTTTTGGGGAGAGATTTAGTAAGCTTTTATTATTATTGATTTTTTTCTCCTTCCTTTGCTTCTTTCCTTCCTTCCTTCCCTCCATCCTTCCTTCCTTCCTTTCTTTCTTTCATTTTTTAGCGAGAGTAAAAAAGAGGGGTAGAAAGACAGAGAGAAATCTATGTGACAAACATCCATTGGTTGCCTTCTGTATGCACACCCCAAAGGGATCAAACCCCACAACTTGAATATGTTCCCTGATCAGGAATTGAATCTATGACCCTTTGGAGCACAGGGCAATACTCCAACCAACTGAGCCACACCAGCCAGTGCTAGGGAAGAGGTTTAAATTAGTATAAATACCTAGTATCAGTAATGATAGTGCACATCTTCCTATACACAGAAAGAGCATGATCCATGCAGGTTGTATTCTGATTCAAGAGCTTTACTGAGCCTTCTGCTTCTTAGAATTTCAGAACACAAAACAATGCATTTGTGAATTCTCTAAGGGTGATGCTGTTTCTTCTCTGGACTCAGAAACCCTCCCCACAATGCCTGTTACTGTGCCACATCTAGATAGGGCACTCAAAAACACCCAGACAAAATGTGTTTCCTAGAAGAAGAAGAATACTGGCTAGCATTGATCAAACCCTTACTACTTATGAACAAGGCAGTAAACTGAATGCTTTATATATCATGCCCTTAATTCTCTGGCAAACTGTTTTACAGATAAGGAGACTGAACCCTGAGGCGGTGAGTACCTCATTCACCATGACATGACAAAGTTGTAAGTCATAAGGTCAGGATCATATGCTTTTCAACACATTCTGTAACTGGATATGGATTTGTAAAAATGAATATGGCTGAGGAGCAAATGGTTTTGGGGGAGGGAGTGGCTGGAATCTATAAAATATTAAATATGTTTGAGAAAATATAAATGGAGAAGAGATTTAAAGAAAGAATGAAATAAGGCTTTAGAGAAGGGAGGGATTATCATAGGTTAAAAAAGCTCGGTGCCATTCATCTTATCTGTGCTTTAAAACCAAGTAATGCAAACATTTGTGGCTATGAGACTGGGAGCCTACTGAAAGTGTAGGTTAAGAGTGCATAGTGGGTTGAATAGTGTCCCCAAAAGACACATCTAAGTTCTAACCCCTGGAATCTTAGAATGTGATCTTATTTGGAATAAAAGGGTCTTTACATCTGTAAGATAAGAATCTCCATGTGATATCAACAAATCCAATGATGGGTACCCTGTAAGAAACGAAAAGAAGACACAGAGAGGCATAGAGGGGAAAGGCATACAGAGACAGGGGCATATATTGGAGTGATTTGTCCATAAACCAAGAAATACCAAAGATTGCCAGAGCCACTAGGAGCTAGGAGAGAATAGAAGGGACCCTTCCTCAGAATCCCCAGAAGGAATCTACTTTGTCAAAGGCTTTATTTCAGATTTCTCATCCAGAAATATGAGTGAATAGATTTCTGTGTTTTAAGCCACCAAGTTCACAGTAATTTGTTATGTCCCCGCTAGGAAACTAATTCAGGGTGCCTAGCAAATTTATTTCTGTGGACCTGATTCCTGTAGCTCTCATGTTTCTTCTGAGGATGTATTTTCAGAGAAATGGTTTGCTAAGAGAGAAACTGAGCTGATATTCTGGTTTGGAAGCTAGAAAAGTGTCCCTTAAATATGGCCTCTTAGGTGGTAGCTTTTATGTTCTCGCTGTGGAATTGGCATTAAAAACCAGACCATTAGTTTGATTCCTCAACTCCTCCACTTGATTTCTCTTTAATTCCTTCTGTGACCCAACCTTAAGCAATTAATTCAGTATCTGTTTCCAGGTCGGTAAACCAGGCTGCACTATCAGCTGCTTTTTTTCAGCCAGAAAGACCAAGTAGTCTGCACTTAAGAAATGTCACAGACAAGTGAAGCACTCACCATGCCCAAGGAACAGGTGTCATGGCTGCTTCCCAGGCTGTCCCAGAGCTTGCCGCAGACTTATCCTTTTTTGTGACTGAGTTAGTGAGGATCTCCCATAAAGGGTTAATGTTCTGGCATTAAACTATTTGGGCACAGACTCATTACACAGTGTCTCAGTGGGCACCAGCAGCAAGCCTGCTATGGAAACAAACCCCCAGAGCTCTTAAAAGATGCTTCGAGATATACCTGCGGTGTTGCCACAGACTCAAAAAACACATGGTGGGTCTATAATGAACTGAGTCACTTTTTCCAGTGGACAGACTGATCTACTAACCTATGCTGCACTAACAGGTTCCTGTGGGTAAACGACACTCTCAAATGGTGCACTCAACTACATGCACGTTTATGAACAGGTGTGAAAATGAAATTTGTCCGCCTTAGAGATTTTGGGCTCTGCACTGTCCCAAATCACCTAGCATTATCCCACTTTTTACTTCCTGTTCCCTTCTGTTCTCATAGGGTTTGAATAGTGTGTTATCCCTGCAGTATTTCATCTGTGCTATCTTTTGAAAACATCTGCTATCTTTGCTAGGAAAGGCGAGAAATGTTATACTTTTAGCTGGTGAAAAACAATGTTGCTTCTACCCTTATACAGTAATGCTAAAGAATTCCCTATTTACCCATTCATTCAAAATTTCCAGCAAACATTTATCAGTAGGCTCTTTATGCAGCCTTCTTTTAGGTATCAGAGAGAGGGCAACAGACAAAGTTTATAAAATACAAAGATTCTCCTCTAGGAGTATATAGTTCGGTGGGGAGAGCCTACAGGCAGGGTAGGTGGACAGAGGGTGCTGGTGGGTGTCTTAGCTTCAGCTGCCATACGAATATCATAGATCAGTGGTCAGCAAACACATTAGTCAACAGAGCCAAATATCAACAGTACAACAATTGAAATTTCTTTTGAGAGTCCAATTTTTTTTAAATTAAATCTTTATTATTCAGATTATTACATTTGTTTCTTTTTTTCCCCTCCATAGCACCCCACCACCCAGCTCCCACCCTTCCCTCTGCCTTTACTTCCCTCCCATTGATCTCATCCATAGGTGTATGATTTTTGTCCAGTCTCTCCCTGTACACCCCTCACTCCTTTCCCCCTGAGAATGATCAGTCCATTCCCTTTCTGTGCTCCTGATTCTATTATATTCACCAGTTTATTCTGTTGATCAAATTTTTAATTCACTTAATTTTTAGATTCACTTGTTGATAGACATGCACTTGTTCATAAATTTTTGGCTTTTACCTTTTTCTTCTTTCTCTTCTAAAAGAGTACCTTTCAGCATTTCATATAATACTGGTTTGGAGTTGATGAACTCCTTTAGCTTTTTCTACTCTGTGAAGATCTTCATCTGCCCTTCAATTCTTTTTTTTTTAATTTTTATTAATTTTTTATACATATCTCCCCATTGCCCCCCTCCCTCCCAGGCGTACCCCGACCCCCCAGTGTCTGTGATCA
>JAAGEH010000079.1:5067418-5082918 GCA_011751065.1 Lasiurus cinereus | reverse complement strand
CCCCCCTCCCTCCCAGGCGTACCCCGACCCCCCAGTGTCTGTGATCATTGGTTATGTTTATAAGCATGCATACAAGTCCTTTGATTGATCACTTATTTACCTCACCTAACTTTAATCTTTCTGCTATAATTTCACAGTCTGTTTGATGCTTTATGATTTTTGTCCTCCTGAGAATTATCAGTCTACTCCCTTTCTGTGCTCCTGATTCTATTATATTCACCAGTTTATTCTGTTGATCAGATTTTTAATTCACTTAATTTTTAGATTCACTTGTTGACAGATGTGTATTTGTTGTTCATAATTTTTTGTCTTTTACCTTTTTCTTCTTCCTCTTCTAAAAGGGTACCTTTCAGCATTTCATATAATACTGGTTTGGAGTTGATGAACTCCTTTAGCTTTTTCTTCTCTGTGAAGGTCTTTATCTGCCCTTCAATTCTGAATGATAGCTTTGCTGGATAGATTATTCTTGGTTGTAGGTTCTTGTTGTTCATCACGTTGAATATTTCTTGCCACTCCCGTCTGGCCTGCATCGTTTCTGTTGAGAAATCAGCTGACAGTCGTATGGGTGCTCCCTTGTAGGTAATAAACTGTTTTTCTCTTGCTGCTTTTAATATTCTCTCTTTCTCTTTTGCTCTTGGCATTTTAATTATGATGTGTCTTGGTGTAGTCCTCTTTGGGTTCCTTTTCTTTGGGGTTCTGTGTGCTTCCTCGACTTGTAAGTCTATTTCTTTTACCAGATGTGGGAAGTTTTCAGTCATTATTTCTTTAAACAGGTTTTCAGTATCTTGCTCTCTCTCTTCTTCTGGCATCCCCACAATTCTGATGTTGGTACGCTTGAAGCTGTCCCAGAGGCTCCTTACATTATCTTCACATTTTTGGATTCTTTTCTCTTCTTGCTTTTCCAGTTGAATGTTTTCTGCTTCTTTATATTTCAAATTTTTGACTTGATCCTTGCCTTTCTCTAGTCTGCTGTTAGTACTCTGCATAATAGTTTTTATTTCAGTCAGTGTATTTATCATCTCCTCTTGAGTCTCACTAAATTTATCCATCTTTTCTAGCATATTCTTGCAAAACCTTATAAGCGTGGTTTTGAACTCTATATCCAGTCGTTTTTTTTCCTCCATTTCTTTTGCTTGTAATCCCTTCCCTTGTCTCGGCATTTTCACTATGCCGGGGAAACTTCTGTGCTGGAATCAGCCGCAGAAGCCTCTGTTGAGCTTGGGATGGGTGGAGTCTCAGGGCTTAAGGGACCGCCTTGCCTTCCAGTCGGCCCCGCCCTCCACGGCCCCTGAGTCTCACGTGACTGGGTAATGCCTGGAGTGGTCCCTGTGCGCGCGCGCACCCACAGCGCCTCTAACCGCTGCCTTTCCGGCTCCCCCGCGAACCAGGACCACACGAGTCTAGGTCCCCAGGGTTTCGCCCAAAACAGGGGCTCAGTGGACTCAGAAGTGGCACAGTTGCGAGGGTTTGTCTCCCACCCACTCGCGAAAGCCAGCGGCACAATCAGCAATCCGTCCTCCGCGTGGTGCCGTGTGCGACCAGACCTCCGATCCTTTGCAACTCCCCTAAATTTCCGTGCACGTCTCCCTTTTCACAGTCCAAACTCCCCCCTTATGAGTCTCGGCTGGATCTGGGGTTTAGTGTCGTAAGATAAGGGGTTCAATGCCGTTGGGAGTGTCCGTTTCCCTCCCGCCAGAGAAAGCCAGCCAGGTACTCCGGCACCCGCTCCTTCAGCGCGCGTGTCTCCGTACCTCAGCTTTTTGCAGCTCCTCTGGGTCTCCGTGAGCCCTTCTCTTTCCCTCTAGTTGTAGAACTTCCACTCAGCCAGCTTTCCTGTGGCTCTGGATGATGTCCGTTCTGTCTTTTAGTTGTAGTTTTGAAATTGTTGTGGGAGGCAACAGTATAGGTGTTTACCTATGCCGCCATCTTGGATTTCCTGCCCTTCAATTCTGAATGATAGCTTTGCTGGATAGATTATTCTTGGTTGTAGGTTCTTGCTATTCATCACGTTGAATATTTCTTCTCACTCCTGTCTGGCCTGCATCATTTCTGTTGAGAAATCAGCTGACAGTCGTATGGGTGCTCCCTTGTAGGTAATGAACTGTTTTTCTCTTGCTGCTTTTAATATTCTCTCTTTGTCTTTTGCTCTTGGTATTTTAATTATGATGTGTCTTGGTATAGTCCTCTTTGGATTCCTTTTATATGGGGTTCTGTGTGCTTCTTGGACTTGTAAGTCTATTTCTTTTACTAGATGTGGGAAGTTTTCAGTCATTATTTCTTTAAATAGGTTTTCAGTATCTTGCTCTCTCTCTTCTTCTGGCACCCCCACAATTCTGATGTTGGTACACTTGAAGCTGTCCCAGAGGCTCCTTACATTATCTTCACATTTTTGGATTCTTTTCTCTTCTTGCTTTTCCAGTTGAGTGTTTCCTGATTCTTTATATTTCAAATTTTTGACTTGAATCTTGCCTTCCTCTAGTCTGCTATTATGACTCTGTATAATATTTTTTTATTTCAGTCAGTGTCTCTAGTTGGTCCTTTTGCATCTCCTCTTGGGACTCACTAAATTTATCCATCATCTCTAGTTGGATCTTTTGCATCTCCTCTTGGGACTTGATAAATTTATCCATCTTTTCTAGCATATTCTTGAAAAACCTTATAAGCGTGGTTTTGAACTCTATATCCAGTCATTTGTTTTTCTCCATTTCTTTTGTTTGTGAACCCTTCCCTTGTCTCGGCATTTTCACTGTGCCGGGGAAACTTCTGTGTTGAATTCAGCCTTATGATACCAGACTTGCAAAACCAAAGAAGCCTCTGTTGAGCTTGGAATGGGTGGAGTCTCAAGGCTTAATGGACCGCCTTACCTTCCAGTCGGCCCCTGAGTCTCACATGACTGGGTAATCGCTGGAGCATTCCTTGTGCGTGTGTGCCCGCAGTGCTTCTAGACCTCTGCCTTTCCGGCTCCCCTGCGCACCAGGATCACACGAGTCTAGGTCCCCAGGGTTTCGCCCGAAACAGGGGCTTAGTGGAGTCAGAAATGGTACAGTTGGGAGGGTCTGTCTCCCGCCACTCTCAAAAGCCAGTGGCACAATCAGCAATCTGTCCTCTGCGCAGTGCCGTGCGCGCCACCAGCTCTCTGATCTTTGCGACTCCCCTAAATTTCCGAGCACCTCTCCCTTTTCACAGTCCAAACTCCCCCCATATGAATTTCGGCTGGATCTGGGGTTTAATGTCGTAAGACAGGGGGTTCAATGCCATTGGGAGTCTCCGTTTCCCTCCCGCCAGAGAAAGCCAGCCAGGTATTCAGGCACCCGCTCTCTCAGTGCACGTGTCTCCGTACCTCAGCTTTTTGCAGCTCCTCTGGGTTTCTGTGAGCCCCTCTCTTTCCCTCTAGCTGTAGAACTTCCACTCAGCCAGCTTTCCTGTGGTTCTGGATGATGTCCATTCTGTCTTTTAGTTGTAGTTTTGAAATTGTTGTGCGAGGCAGTAGTGTAGGTGTTTACCTGTGCCGCCATCTTGGATTCTCCTCGAGAGTCCAATTTTTAAAACTTAAACTTTTTCTAATGCCACTTCTTGAAGATAGACTCGCCCAGGCCATGGTATTTTGTGGAAGAGCCACGCTCAAGGGGCCAAAGAGCCACATGTGGCTCGGGAGCCATGATTTGCCGACCACTGCCATACACTGAGTTGCTTAACAACAGACTTTTATTTCTCAGTTTGGAAGCTGGAAAGTTAAAGATCTGGGTATTGGCAGATTCCATTCCTGGTGAGAATTCTCTTTCTGACTTGTAAACACCTGCCTTCTTTTCATCACATTGCAGAGAGAGAGTACTTACAAATAATCAGAGTAGATCCCCATCATTGTAACCTCATTCAACGTAAGTTATTTCCTTTTCCAAGCGCAGTCATATTGGGAGAAGGCATGATGTAGTTCATAGTAGTGAGACAATGGAGGCTGCTATTTTATGTAGCATGGTCATGACAAGCTTCCCTGACTTTGGATCTGAGAGCTAAAAGAAGTGAGGAAAGGAATTTTTTGGGTAACTGGAGAATACTTCCCATTCCAGACAAGATAGCAAAGACAAAGTCCTTGAGATAAGAAAGTGCTTGGGGAGTTTGGGAAACAGCTAGAAACCATTGAGTCTGGAATGCAATGATCCAGGGACAGAGTGCAAGAACTTGGACTCAAGAGAGGCTCAAGGGTTAGAGCAGGCTTTGCAGCACTTTGGAGGTCATTGTAAGATCCTCAGCGGAGATGTGGCATGATTTGACTTGTTTTAGAAGAATCCCCAGGGTGTGTACTTCTCTTTTGTGTCCCATGGTAGTGAGTCTTCCAAGATGGTGCACAGTAATTCTTTCCGAACCTGTACATGTACATCTCATGTTGTATTTTCTCTCTTCTTGAATCTGACATATTCCCAAGGTTTTACTGAAGCAGATAAGTGTTTTTAATGTGAAGAATAAGTTGTAAACAGGAGTATGACTCAGGAGGGAAGGGCATTTTAAAAAGTGCATGAGGCAGAAAAAGAAGTCTCTAAAACAACCCAAATTGTCCCCCAGGGAACTCTCCACTGAGTGCACATTTTAAAAGGTCATGTACAAAAAAAAAAAAAATTGAATGAGCAAGAGATAATGAAGAATGAAAGCCAAGGATGATGGTGTTGTGAAAGCTAATGACTGTGCTCAATTAACACTTGTGAGAAATGAATGAGGCAAAGGCATGGTACCTATTCTCAGAACAGAATATAAGTAAAATGTCTCAACCAATGTTCTGCCAAGATAGTGCAACATTAGCAAGTAAAAAAGAGAGATCTGAATTTACTTGCTCCTCTTATCTTTCTATCTCTTTTGCCAGGGCCAAAGGGCATGAATCTGGGTGCATAGAGAAGAGGCATTGCTGAAAGAAACTTGAATTTTTCATAAATGGGGACATCTATCATGGTCCTGGTCTAAGGAAGTATTAAATTCTTGCCAAAGTTATGTATAGATTTAATAAAAAAAAAACACCTCTATTTAAAATCCCCATGGGTATATATCCTTCAAAGCACATGTTCAAGAATGATTGCAACAGCACAACTCATTGTAGCTAAAAACTGGAAATAATCCAGCAGAGTATATATAACATTTTTAGACTAACCACGAGAAGCAGATAAGGGGGGACAACTGTACTCCCACTACATTTAGGTTTCCCTGTGAATTGACTACAGCCCCCACTTAAAGGTCTGCCCTACAGAGAAGACCGTTTACCACACTCTTCAAGGATGCCAGAGCTTGCCCAATGAGGTTATTTTTCACAGTGGTGGTGAAAGCTATGTCTTCTGGACCCTCCCAGTGTGACTTGGTAGATCTTAAATAATAAATCCACTGTAACACTGATTCTCAGCAATCTCAGCCCTAAAGTTGCAGATTAGGGTCTCCTTCAGGGCACAAACTAAAAGCTTTCAGGTCATTTATCCATTCCCACCTGAGCTGGGAATCAGAATCCCTGAACTCATCCTTTTATTTTTTTTTTTTAACTTTGTCTAGCACAATTATGAGCACCCAGCCTACCTCATTATATTCATTAGTTTGCAAAAATCTTTGAAAGTATTCAAAAATGTTCAAATGTTGGAAAGTGTAAAAATGTCTGGGTGACACTTCACACTTGCTTTTTATAAGCTGTTGACTAGAAGTATTAAATGGTGATTTTCGCATTTCTCTATTGCCAGGTCACACTAGAAAGTGTCTGTGCTGTCTTTCCTATTGGAAACAGAATCATACAACCACAAGGAATTGAATTCTGTAACAGACAGTGAGCTTGGCAGAGGACTCCAAGCCTCAGATAGGAAACTCCATCAGCCTTGTGAAATCCTGACCTACTAAAACTGTGACATACTAAATTTGTGTTGTTTTAAGCTACTATTTGTAATAATTGAATCTATGGCACAGCAATAGAAAAGTCATACTTTAATAATTGCTTTAAAACTTTTTAAAAAGGAACTTGTTATATTAGATATTAAAACTCATTTCAAAACTTTGATAATCAAAACAGTATGATTCTTAGCACCAAAAGGTAATGTAAAGAAATCACCAGAAAAAAACAACAACAAGTAGTTCTGTAACCAATTGAGTGTGTATGTATAGATATTGCACCTAATATAAAGAAATGATTTTGAACAATATTTTTGGGAATATTGGCTACTATTAAATACCTGGGGGTAAAATTAAATTTAAAGTCATATCTTACAACTATAAAAGATATAACAGAGTTAAATATAAGAAATAATATTATGAAAAAACTAGAGATGGAGAAATATTTGCAAATGTAAAATGTGGTGACATGTACCATGAACTTTAATAAAATTCATATTTCTAAGTCTAGTAATTTCCCTTCTAGGAAAACATTATCAGAAATAAGATAAAGATTTTGAATAAGTATTTTCCTTTTAGTATCCATTATAATTCAAAAAATATGCAACAATAGGGAAGTGTTGAAATAAATTGATATAGTAATATGCTAATATGTACATGTCTTCAAAGAGAGGATTCTAAGTGTATCAGACAAAACCTTTTTACTAAAAGCATTTACCATTTAATAAAAACTTGAACTTACACTGTGTTAAGTAGAAAACTAAGGAAAACAATTTTAAAAATATTTAAATGTAATGTGTATAAAGAAAATTTAAAAACATGAAAAAAGAAAACATGAACTTTGCATAACAAGCTAACCATCCAGTACCAATTATAGTTACCATTTTGTTAAATATCTTTCTTGACTTTTCTCAAAAGTTAACTATAACTTTTAAATAAAAACTGTAATAATGCCTTATGCTGTATTTTATAAATTGTATTCAATAATATATAATAGATACATTTTTATGAAAATAAATCATATTTTAAAAATTTGACCGGCCTCATAGCATTTCTTTTCATGCAAGTGAGTTGATTTATCATTTCTGTATTGATGTTTTTCACTTTTTTTTCTTACAACATTCAATGTTGTGATAATCAATCTGGTAACTAATTCCCATTATTAAAAAGTTACATTAGTGTATATGTTTTCTTAAGCCAGAAAAATTATAAATTATATAACTTGTAATTAATGTGAAATTATAAACATAAATGGAAATGAGTTCTAAGATGATAGAGAATTTAATAAGAAAGTGACTTCAGTTTTTAATTTTCACACATATAAAAACAACTTTAAAAAATATGTGTGTAATTAAAAAATCAAGCCTGGTGGTTGTGTTGACCTAAGAACCTGGAAGTCGGAAATCCAAGATGGTGGCATAGGTAAACACCTACACTGTTGCCTCACACAATTTCAAAACTACAACTAAAAGACAGAACGGACATCATCCAGAACCACAGGAAAGCTGGCTGAGTGGAAATTCTACAACTAAAAGGAGAGAGAGGGGCTCACAGAGACCCAGAGGAGCTGCAAAAAGCTGGGGTACAGAGACCGCGCGCGTGGAGAGAGCGGGTACAGGAGTACCTGGCTGGCTTTCTCTGGCAGGAGGGAGACGGAGACTCCCAACGGCATTGAACCGCTTATCCTATGACACTAAGCCCTAGGTCCAGCAGAAACTCATACGGGGGGAGTTTGGACTGTGAAAAGGGAGAGGTGCACGGAAATTTAGGGGAGTCCCCAAAGATCAGAAGTCTGGCGGCGAGGATGGCACTGCACACAGAAGACCGACTGCTGATTGTGCCACTGGCTTTCAAAAGTGGGCGGGAGACAGGCCCTCCCAACTGCACCACTTCTAACTCCACTAAACCCCAGTTTCGGGCAAAACCCTGGGGACCCAGACTCATATGGTCCTGAAACATAGGGGAGCCTGAAAGGCAGCACTCTAGAGGCACTGCGGGAGCGCGCGCGCACACAGGGACCACTCCAGCGATTACCCAGTCATGTGAGACTCAGGGGCCGTGGAGGGCAGGACCGACTGGAAGGCAATGCAGCCCGTTAAGCCCTGAGACTCCACCCATCCCAAGCTCAACAGAGAGGCTTTAGCAGTTTTGCAAGTCTTAAGGCTGAATCCAACACAGAAGTTCTCCCAGCATAGTGAAAATACAGAGATAAAGGAAGAGATCACAAACAAAAGAAATAGAGGAAAACAAATGATTGGATATAGAGTTCAAAACCATGGTTATAAGGTTTTTCAAGAATTCCCTAGAAAAGATGGATAAAGTTAGCGAGACCCAAAAGGAGATGAAAAAGAACCAACTAGAGATGAGAAAGGACCAACTAGAGATGGATAAGGACCCACTAGAAATTAAACATACACTGACTGAAATAAAAAATATTATACAGAGTCCTAATAGCAGACTAGAGGAAGGCAAGAATCAAGTCAAAAATTTGAAATATAAAGAATCAGGAAACACTCAACTGGAAAAGCAAGAAGAGAAAAGAATCCAAAAATGTGAAGATAATGTAAGGAGCCTCTGGGACAGCTTCAAGTGTACCAACATCAGACTTGTGGGGGTGCCAGAAGAAGAGAGAGAGCAAGATACTGAAAACCTATTTAAAGAAATAATGATTGAAAACTTCCCACATCTGGTGAAAGAAATAGACTTACAAGTCCAGGAAGCACACAGAACCCCATATAAAAGGAATGCAAAGAGGACTATACCAAGGCACATCATAATTAAAATACCAAGAGCAAAAGACAAAGAGAGAATATTAAAAGCAGCAAGAGAAAAATAATTCATTACCTACAAGGGAGCACCCATACGATTGTCAGCTGATTTCTCAACAGAAATGATGCAGGCCAGACGGGAGTGGCAAGAAATATTCAACGTGATGAATAGCAAGAAACTACAACCAAGAATACTCTATCCAGCAAAGCTATCATTCAGAATTGAAGAGCAGATAAAGAGCTTCACAGATAAGAAAAATCTAAAGGAGTAATCAATTCCAAACCACTATTTTATGAAATGCTGAAAGGTACTCTTTTAGAAGAGGAAGAAGAAAAAGGTAAAAGATAAAAAATTATGAACAAGTGCATGTCTATCAACAAGTGAATCTAAAAATTAAGTGAATTAAAAATTTGATCAATGGAATAAACTGGTGAATAAATAGAATCAGGAGCACAGAAAGGGAGTGGACTGATAATTCTCAGGAGCAAAGAGGTGAACGGGGTGCAGGGAGAGACTGGACAAAAATCATACGCCTATGGATGAGGTCAATGGGGAGAGGTAAGGGTAGAGGGTGGGGTGAGAGCCGGGTGGAGGGGCGCTATGGAGGGAAAAAAAGAAACAAATGTAAAAATCTGAATAATAAAGATTTAATAAAAAAAAAAAAAGAACCTGGAGGTCATGGTTTCATTCCTGTCAGGCCACATGCCTGAGTTGTATGCTCAGTCCCCAGTGTGGGGCATTTGGGAGACAGCTATCAATGATTCTCTCTCATCAATGATGTTTCTATCTCTGTCTCCCTCTCACTTCCTCTTTGAAATCAATTAAAAAAAAGAAAAAGTCAAATATGCCAGAGGTGTTTCTAAGGAAAGCGGCTGTATAAAGAAGAGGGAGCTGAAACTGGTTTGGCTCAGTGGATAGAGCGTTGGCCTGGGGACTGAAAAGTCCCAGGTTTTCGATTCTGGTCAAGGGCATGTCCGTATCTGGTTGCGCGCATATCCCCAGTAGGGGGCATGCAGGAGGCAGCTTATCAATGTCTCTCTCTCATTGATGTTTCTGGCTCTCTATCTCTCTCCCTTCCTCTCTGTGAAAAATCAATAAAATATATTAAAAAAAAAAGAAGAAGAGGAAAGCTTATTTATTATCTAATTTAGGGTGAAAGTGTGATATCGTAGCTCTTTTGCTTTGAAAACCATAATGTTAGAATGTACAGGCCATTTTTTAAGGATATCTTTTAACAACAAGGACTTTAGTTCTCTTGAATATTTTGTTTAATTTTTAATAAAAGACTTGTCCTTCCTGAAAGGGTGAATTCCTATCTACGTGTACATTCGCTCTTGGGGTGAAGGATGATTTAACCTGCATTCTATAGATTAAATCGTCCCCTGTCCCATATTTTGCTTCATGATCCACTTGACCCTCTGTTGTACTTAGAATGCCCAAATTCAAGGTTCCCTGTGGTTCTTTAAGTCAGGGCAGGTCACCTTCCTTCTCAGATGCTCATCCATCTCTATCTATTCTTGACCATAAATTCCTCCACCTGGATCATCCACAATACCTGCATCTGCTTTCCATTTTTTTAGAAATTTACTGAAGCCTTAAATCTACTGATGCTCCCTTTCCTCTTCTTAGTTGTAAGTTAAAATTAATATTAATCACTAAATTAATATTATTAGTCCCCACAATAAATTAGTGGAGGCACAGGTAGGAGATGTGTATGTCTAATACACCACTTCGAACTGGAAGTTTTCTACTTGTTTTAAATGTGCTTGATTATTGATTCTAGCATGTACAACCTGTGTAGTAATTAGAAAGTTGAGATCACTGAACTTTATTTTCTCCACCTCTACAATGGCTGTAAAAAAAAAAAATGCCTTGTCTACTTCTTAGATGGGATTAAAGGGAACTATCACAGCTATACAATAGAGCTTCATGAAGCCTCAAAGCTACACACAGCCAGAGTTTCTTTTATTCCTTCAGTTTTCTTCCACTTGATATATGGTTTTTATAGCTCATAAAAAAATTCTCAAAAAATAAAGACTCTCTTTTATAGTTATTTTATGCTAGATAAAACTTAATATGTTTTGTAACTGTCAAGCAAATTTGTTCAAAGAGGGGTTATTTTTTTATCACTTTTCATGGTGCTATTTTTTTTATTGTTTTAAAATCTCAGAGATCTAAGCAAAATATTATAATAGGCAAGACTATGCCAGGCTGCTAATTTTTTATTTAATAAGAAAACTAATTAGCTGGTAAAAAGGAGAATAAAAGCACTTGTGAAATCTTTAATCAATGTGCTAATTGAAAAACTAGTTCATTTTCCTTGTTGTCAGATCATTAGGATCATGTTGTAGCTTATTCATCAGCCTCTGAAGAAGAATGAAATGTGAGATCCCTCAGTCAACTTGACTCCTGGTATTTTTACCACATATATTTTTCCTATAATGCTTTGCCTTATGCATGCTAGCTGCCTAAGGACAAATTAAAAATGATCAATATAACTAAGCTTTTATTCTCTTTCATTTGCTGCTGTGACTCAGTACAGTTCACTTTTTGGTGATTAATAAATAGCTAAGAGAACTTACCTGTGGACATACACAGGACTTCCTGTTCAGTCATCAAGCCATTATCTTAAAAAACAAATAAACATTTTTATTGATTTCAAAAAGGAAGGGAGAGGGAGAGAGAGATGAAAACATCAGTGGTGAAAGAGAATCATTGATTGGCTGTCTCCTGCATGTTCCCCCATTGGGGCTTAAGCTCGCAACCCAGGCATGTGCCCTTGACCAGAATCAAACCTAGGACCCTCCAATCTACAGTCAGCCATTCTATTCACTGAGACAAACTAGCTAGGGTTCAAGCCATTAATCTTGAGCATGTCTCAGCAATAGGTATTAATCATTAATATTAAAATATAGTTATTATTAGACAAGGGATTAGAAGGAGTATAGAATGTATCTATTGCTTAAACAAACAAACAAAAACAAACAAAAAAGAATTCAATATCTATTTCCAGGCTCCCAAATTATGAACTTGAAAATCATTGATACCATAGCTGGTTAATCTAGAATTAACACAAGAATCATTACTCACTTTAAACATTGTGTCCTTTATTTCTAGAGATAGAAAAACTGAAACACATTTTTAGAGTCTGTGATGATCATGGCATATGATTATTTTTATAGCTTTCAGTGGATTTTTAAGCTATTAAAAGTCAATATAAGCTTTTACTACTTATATTTGTGTTCAATTAATGGGACAGAAGAGTCAAATACCAAGGGATTTATAGAGGTTGGCATTCAGACTTCTCTCTTTATTTCAAGAAAGTTGCAGGTATCTTCCAGGCTAATGTTTCCTAAGCTTGCTTATCTATAGAAATTAGTTAGGGTGTGTATTGGTTTGGTACCTCAAAACTCAGTTCCTTAAAACAGCTATCTAATATTGCCTGCAAATCTGTGGGCTAATGGTGTGAAGCTGCCAGTCAGCTCGGCTTAGGTGATCTTGGCAAGCCTCACTGTGTGTCTGGGCTTAATTCTTGGGCAAATCTGCATCCTCTCTCTCAAATATCTGATGGCTGACTGGCTGTCAACTAGGGGACAGGGTGACAGGGGCCACATGTCTCTATTAATCCAGATGCATATCAGTGTCTGTCTTAAGACCGCACCCATTTGTTAATTCTATACAATTCCCAACCAGGAAACTTCCTAGTCAACTTTATCTCACCTACAACCTCTTCTCTTTCCAAGATTGATGAAGTTAGTGAAGATCTTTCAGAACCCCATTTTCTGCAAAATAAGATAAACTAGGCTGAACTTTTTAGTTCTTGTTTCAAAATATAGGCAATAACATGTTCCAGAGATAGATAGCAACTCCATGGGGTTCATATGTCAATGTCACTCACTGGCCATTTGGTCAAACTTAGCCTTTGAAATACAGCACAATTAACCCCATGGGAATATATTGATAAATTCATTCCCCTCTACAAACATATTAAGTATATATTATGTCCCAGGCTTTGTACTAGTAAATATAAAGATAGTAAACAAAGACTTTTTTGCTTAAACATTGGATTTGCTAGAAGAAAGAGGACTTCCTTTACCAGAGGACTATTCAGGAATGACTTGAAATTAATTATAGTAAAATATATTACTACATATACATTATCTAAACATCAAAAAAAGCCTTTATCTTGAAAACTCAGGTAACATCTGCACTTGTGGACAAAAGGGGCCACATGCTAAACCTCACAAACTCATGGAAGGCCTGCATGGCCGTCTTGCAAACTCAGAGACCTAAAGAAATCACAAAGGACGGTTTGAAATTAAACTTTAACTAAAAGCAGTTATTGTGGGTAGTTACATCCTAGGCCAGTATCTTCACTGACAAGGTCAACCTTTACCTTAACTGAGCCTATCTGTCTTTTTGCATCTATAATAACATACCCTGGAAATGACTGGGTGACTTGTAACTTCCCCTTTTCTGGACCCCTTGGGGCACTACCCAATGTGCCTGCCTGCCAGAACAGATACCACAAATTCCTTCATTATCATGTTAATTGTTCCCGAACCTACTTAAGTATGTGTCTATCATTTTGCTTTTTATCCAATCCCAGGGGTTTCTGCACTTGGCTTTCTCCTGCCTCTTTGGTCTATCACCAATGAATTTCATGTATTATAGATTGCAATGTATAAATATAGATGTAAACCGCCATTCTCCAGAGCATTATCCCAATTTTTTAAGATTCTGCTTCCCGGCAATTGTTGATGGATTGGCTCAAATAAACTCACAAAAATTCTTTACAGGTTTGAATGTTTTTATGTTATCACACTATAGAAATATTTAAAAAAAATAATTTAATGTTCAGATTAAAAATGAGCATCCTTAATATCCTTACATGATATTATTCTATAATGTCATTATAATTTTTGATATTTCACAACACCATATTGTACAATTATCCCAAACAAACTTACAAACTAATTCTTTGAATGTTTGGCAGCAATTTTTTAAAAAAAGGACATGAAAGGATTTAATCCCTTTCTGAAGGAGTTAAGGCACTGGGAAGGCACTTGAGCATTCTATACTGGCCCCTCTTACCCTTTTTGCCAAGAGGAACCCTCTTCTCAGAATCCAATTGCCTTCAGCTTTTGTCTGAGCTCTCTATTCATGCTGAGGTTGAAGCCTCAAGGTGTCTGGTATAATGGATCTGTCTCTAGCCCAATGGTGTGAGCTGGGCCCTCCAGGGAGAAGGAACTTGAGTTTTCCAAGATATGTGATCAGTGCTGGGCCCCGCCAGCAAGCGAGGGGATCCCAAGGCAGATGCTGGGCGTGGGCATAGGCTACCAAGGAGACAGAACTGAACCTCATAACACCCTGCTTAGCCCCAGAGGATGACTGGTTAGCCAGAGACGGGTAAGATTCCTCAGGGAAGGAACAACCTAAGACAGGCACAGTCGCAGAGGGGCCACCAGGAGAGAACTTGGGGGTCAACAGAGGTGAGGCACAGACTCACCCCCCCCAACCTTGCAGGGGCCTAAACCCTCACCCATTCTGAGGGAGGTCTCCTGCCCCTTGGCTGCTTCCCTTCCCAGGCCCAGCACAGATTGGGACCCAGGTAACAGACAGAGTCTTGGCTGACAGCAACTGCCCTATATCTAAATCCAGCCTAGCATCAGGAATGCTCAGGGCTTACTCAAGAAAGCAAATAATCCTTTTCACTAATATTTACAGGGTAAACTAAGATTATTGGTAGAGTATTAAATTTGACAGTAAAATAGTAATTAAGTTTTCAGATTAATTTAAATTGGCTAATTGAAATAATTGAATATTCAAGGAAATTTAATTGTATTGGACAAAAAGCTGCTCCTAAAGTATTAACTAAAATTTCTATTGGTAGTTCATCTCATAGTAAAATTGTTTAACATGCAATGAACATAAAGCAGTCATATTTTTGTGCAAAAAATTAAAATTTAAAGTTATCAAGATTTATTAAAAAATTTACAAAAGCCTCTATTAATTAAAAAAAAGGGGGGGAGGGATAGTAGGGTGATATTATGTAAGTAAAAATATCCTGTAAGTAAATTACATCTAGAAAATTTTTACATTTAGAAAATTAATTTTCATTTGTAATGCTAACAGCAAGACACCCATGAAAAACACACATGGTGTCAAAAGAAAATTAACCAAAGGAAAATCGTTTGGGCAAAAATAAAAAGGATCCCAAGTCAATTTTATAGAAAAGACTCCTTTATAACTTTTGGTTGAGAATATGTTTGTATACTTTCATAAAACAACTCCAAGACCATGTGGACTCCTGCAACAGAGAGGAATTGACAGGTCTGCTCCAACCATGAAGACAAGAGAAACAGTCCAGAGATGGAAGACACTGACCATGCCTTGCCATGCTAGCAGTCAGCAGCTGTGCATCACTACACATTGCCTAGGATCAAACCAGAGAGGGTTGGACCTGCATTGCCACCATTTGTTCGTCATTCAGATACTATTGATGACATGTGCACAATAGGAACTGTTTGACATTGAAACTGGGATTCAGAACTGAAGGACATTGAAATTGGGACTCAGACATTTTTTGTTTTTATAGGTTTATTTCCAGTCTGCAGAGGCAAGATTTTTTAAAGAAAAGAATAGGAGGCAAGAAAAATAGGTACAGAGGCAAAAGAGCATTGAACAGATTGTCAAACTACAGTGGGAAGAGAGGGGAGGTTGGGAGGAGTGGGGCTGTAAGAGCTCAACCGAAGGACTTGTATGCATGTATGTAAGCATAGCCAATGGATATAAGACACTAGGGGGATGGGGAGGTGAGGGCATGTACTGGGGGATAGAGGAGGCCAGGGGAAAATCAATGGGGGTGGGTCGGGGGGGGG
>JAAGEH010000079.1:5031725-5067318 GCA_011751065.1 Lasiurus cinereus | reverse complement strand
AGAGAAAAAGAGACACATGTACTACTATGTATAATACTTTGTATTATACTATGTATAATACTTTGTTTTATAAACAAAAAAAAAAAGAGCATCCTTAAATTTTGTATTCTTGTGGGTTATTTCTGTGTTGGGATAACTTGATTATTTGAAATTCAGTAAAATAAAGAGTGGGATAAATCCTAAAATAACTTAAGATTTATTCACAGTGTGACCACAGGTTGATGAGACACTGGTTAGATTATTTCAATATTTATACTCAAACAAGCTCTATCAATGAGTCTCTCATGTATTTCCTAGTCTTTAGTAATGGTTCTTAAATGATGAGGCCTTTCCTCCCTTCAGAAAATGTTTTCCTGAGTGCCTCGTAAATGTTAAGCACTTGGGATATATCAGTATACAGAACAAAGGCTCTCCTTTCATGGAGCATAATTAAAGCTTATTGAAATCCAAATGATATTAGAATCTTTAGGGTTTTCAGTGTTGGTTATAGTACCTTGGTACTTAAAAAAAAAAAATTTAGGGACAAGGTGAGGCAAATACCAAATTATAAGAGTGCTCATTTTGTAGACTTTTTTTTTTTTTGAAAGAAAATTTTTATTTTGAAAAAAATCAACTGCACCTTTCCTAAATATATATATGGTGCTGAAAAATAAATATAGGAAATATTCTCCAAGGAGACTGGGGATCTGGGAGTATCTGGGGAGGAGCATGGGAATTTGGGTATTCAAGGTTCTCAGAGAGGCCAATGGAGCAGGAGCCTGAGGAGGAGGAGAACAGGGAATGGGGACAGGCGGAGCTGCTCCAGCTGCAGGCCCCTGGGACAGGCCCACAGGAAGCAGAGGGCGTGGCTGGCTGGGGGCTGAAGGAAAATTCCAGACTCCAGGGGCAGTGCTTTCAGCCAGGATTTCATTAAACAAATATAACCAAAAAACCCCAGAAAACAACAACAACAACAACAACAACAAAAACCCCTAAGTGGGAGTATTCAGGAATGAAATAAAATAACATGGAAGTAGTTTATCTTGTTAAAAAAGAGCAAAACTGATTTTAGCCTTCAGGCCCTGTTAATAAAGGAGCCATCAGAAGAGAGAAAAGATAATGATTGCTGAGGAAGCAGGAAGGATGAGAAAGCCCAAGGGAGCCCCTGTTTGGGGGGAAAATCCAAATTGGCTCAAGTAGATCTGGGCTGTGGAGGATGGCCTGGGAGTGACTGGCTAGAAACAGTTGCCAGGAATCTGAGCAGAGAGAGAAGGCACTAAGATGAATCTGAGAGACTTGACTTAGTATGTGGTTTGGGCCAGAGCACATGTTGCGTCCAAAAACCCAGGAGGCTTAGAAGCTCTCAGTCTTTGTGACAGCTACATTCATCTCCTCTCCACACTCTTGTGGCCACCTCCTTTGGGAACTAGTCATGGCTCATTTTCACCAAAAAGCTGCCAATATCTGTACCTTAGTTTTCCTGCTTCCTTAGGACCCTCAGAGTGTGAACAGATGAATAAATATTTTGTACATAAAGGGTGGGGCAAAGTAGGTTTATAGTTGTGAGTATGCAAAACACAGAGTTTTTTCTTGTAATATTTATTAATTATTGCATTATTTTCCATATGAACAATTGTAAATCCACTTTTGCTAATAGACATAAAATGTGTATACAATGTAGCTAATACTATAATAAATATAAAACTTACTAGAAGCCTGGCCTGCAGGATAGGGCCAAAAGCGGCTCTCTGACATCTCCCAGGGAGGTTGGGAAACTGGGGAAGGACTGTGGGAGGGCTCCAGAGTATATCTGGCCCATCTCTCTCAGTCTCAATCGGCTGGAGCCCAGCAGCAAGCTAACCTACCTGTTGGAGCGTCTGTCCCAGGTGGTCAATGCACATCATAGCCAGTGGTTCAGTGGCCTTAGCATATCATTAGCATCTCACGTTTCATTGGTTGAACGGCCAACTGGACAATTGGATACTTGGCATATATAGGTTTTTATTATATAGGATTATTTATAGTATTAATAAGAACCTGTATGTAAATGTACATATACATATGGTGAGGAAAACTTATGAGGCTAGAACTGAACCAGATAATTAAACAAAAGAGTTTAAAACTAGAAAAGTTTTAAAGAACCAGTATGTTTGGTCCATCTTAAAGGCAAGGTAGGTTATATGTCAGGTATTGGGATTCCAGGGTCAACTGTCTCTGGTTTTCTTTGATTTCTGTCACTTAAAGGTGTGTGATCTCTGGCAAATCGCTGAACGTCTCTTGCCTCAGTTTCCCCTTTTGTAACCTGTGAATACTGATAGGATACATTTCATGGAGTTGTATGAAGTTTATGAGTTCATATATAAAAAATCTCAGAATGATGTCTGGCCCATTGTAAGCACTTGAAAAATTATAGCTGGTGTGGCTCAATTGGTTGAATGTTGTCCAATGCAGCAAAAGGTCACTGGTTCTATTCTTGGTCAGGATACATATCCAAGTTGCAGGTTCAATGCCCCATTGGAGTGTATATGGGAGGAAACTAATCAATGTTTCCCCCTCATATCAATGTTTATCTCTATCTCTAAGACTACTCTACCCAGAAAGGTTATCATTCAAAATTAAAGAAGAAATAAAAAGCTTCCCAGACAAAAAAAAAAAAAAAGGGTTAAACAAGTTTATTATCATTAAAACAGAATTATAAGAAATGCTAAAAAGACTGCTATAAGAAGAAGAAATATAATAGGGAGAGGAACATAGACATTATACTAAGTGAAATAAGTCAGTCATAGAAAGATAAATATCACATGATTTCATTCATTTGCAGATTATAATGAACAACATAAAATGATGAACAAAAACAGATTCAGAGACAGAGAAGCATCGATCAGATGCTTAAACCTCAGAGGGAAGGTATGGGAGGGTGGAAGTAAAGATAGAGGTCAACCAAAGGACTTGTATGCATGCTTATAAGCATAACCAATAGACATAGTTACCAGGGAGGTGAGGGCATGAACAGGAGTGGGGTGGGGAGCAATGGGAGAGATAAGGACACATATTTAATACCTTAATCAATAATAAAAAAAATTTTAAAGAATAAAAATGGCAATAAATAGGTACCTATTAATAATAACTTTAATGTAAATAGATTAAATGCTTCAATCAAAGGACATAGGGTAGCTGAATGAATAAGAAACACATGACCCACAATATGCTTTCTATAAGAGACCCACCTTAGAACAAAAGATTCAACAGGATGAAAGTAAGGGCATGGAAAGAAAAAGTTGGGTTAGCAATACTTCTGTCTGACAAAATTGACTTCAAAACAAAGTTTGTAAAAGATACAAAGAAGATCTATTCTAAAGGGATAGATCCAACAAGAGGATATAACCCTGGTAAACATATATGAACCCAATTTAGGAGTACTAAAATATATTTTAAAAAACTCTTGGAGGATTTTCTGGGAGAGATTGATAGCAATACAAAGTAGGGGATTTTAACACCCCACTTATATCACTGGATAGATCTCCCAGACAAAAAATTCAACAAGGAAATAGCAACCTTAAACAACACACCAGATCAGATTGATTTAATTGATAATTACAGAACATTTCATCCCAAAGCTACAGAATATACATTCTTCTCAAGTGCACATGGAACATTTTCCAAGGTAGACCACCTGTTATGACACAAAATAAGCCTTTGCAAATTCAAGAAGATTGAATTCATATCAAACATCTTCTCAGATCAAAATGTCATGAAACTACAAATGAACTACCATAAAAACACTCAAAAATGTTCAAATACAAGTATCAAAGAAGAAATAAAAAATTTCCTGGAAATAAATTAACATGAACACAAAACAACCCCAAATCTTTGGGACACAGCAAAAGCAGTCCAGAGAGGGAAATTCATAGCATTACAGGCCTACCTTAAGAAACAAAAAAATATCTCAAATAAGTGATCTATAACTAAAAGAACTAAAAGATAACAAGAAAAGCCCAGGGTAAGTAGAAAGAAGGAAACAATAAAGACCAGAAATAATAAATAACATAAAGTTACAATATAAAAGATCAATGAGACCAACAGCTGGTTCTTTGAAAAGATAAAAGATAAACAAAATTGATGAGCCACTGGCCTGATTCATTAAGAGACACAGAGAGAGGACTCAAATAAATAAAATAAAAAATTGAAAGAAGTGAAGAAACAACTGACATCATAGAAATACAAAGAATTGTAAGAAAATACTATGAACAACTATATTCCAACAAGCTGGACAACCTGTGTGAAATAGACAAATTCCTGTAAGTACACATTCTTCCTAAACTCAAACAGGAAGAACCAGAAAACCTGAAAGGACAGAAAACAAGTATTGAAATGGAAACAGTAATAAAAGAAAACTCTCAGCAAACAAAAGCCCTGGACCAGATGCCATCATAAATGACTTTTACCAAATATTCAAAGAAGAACTTATACCTATCTTTCTCAAACTATCCAAAAAATCCAAGAGGGAGATTTCCAATCATTTTTATGAGTACAGCATCATCCTAATTTCAAAAGCAGATAAAGACACATTATAAAGAAAGAGAATTATAGGCCAATATCCCTAATGAATATAGTTGCTAAAATCCACAATAAAATATTAGCAAATTAGATCCAGCAATACATTAAAAAGATCATATACCATGACTAAATTGGATTTATCCTAGAGATGCAGGGCTGGTACAATATTTGCAAATCAATATATGTGATACATTACATAAACAAAATGAAGAATAAAAATCACATGATCGCCTGGCTGGTGTGGTACATGTTAAAGGTTTACCCATGAACCAGGATGTCAGGGTTTGATTTCTGCTCAGGGCACATGTCCGGGTTGAGGGCTCAATCCCTAGTAGGTAGTGTGCAGGAAGCAGTCAATCAATAATTCTCTCTCATTATTGATGTTTCTCTCTCCCTCTCCCTTTCTCTCTCTGAAGTAAAAAAACAAACAAACAAACAAAAAAACCAAAAAACTTTATTTGTTTAAAAAGAATGGAGGACTTGGAAAGAAAAGTTTTTTAAAAAATCATATGAGCCCTGGCTGATATGCTTTGTGCACCAGTTCATTTCCTGGTCAGGGCATATACCCAAGTTGCAGGTTCAGTCCCCAGCTGGGGTATGTACAGGAGGCAACTAGTTGGTATTTCTCATATCAATGTTTCTCTCCTTCTCTCTTTCTCCCTCTCTCTGTTCTCCTACCTCCCTCCCTCTCCTTTCCTTTTCTCTAAAATAAAATAAACATATTTTTAAAGTCACATGATCATATCCATAGACACAGAAAAAGCACTCGGCAATTAATGTCAACTTCATTAAAAAATAAAATTTTAGCCGAAACAGGTTTGGCTCAGTGGATAGAGCGTCAGCCTGTGGACTGAAAGGTCCCAGGTTCGATTCTGGTCAAGGGCATATATCTTGGTTGCAGGCACATCCCCAATAGGGGGTGTACTGGAGGCGGCTGATCGATGTCTCTCTCATCGATGTTTCTTAACTCTCTATTCCTCTCCCTTCCTCTCTGTAAAAACTCAATAAAATATATTAAAAAAAATTTTTTTAATTTAAAAAAGTAGATATTCACACAGCAAATCTAACAACTTTAACTCCACTTACCCCATTTTTAAATTTTTTCTTAAAACTACTTATATCTGCTGGTTCATAAATTATATGTGGCTGCCCTTCTTATAGCCTCCTTCTAAAGAATCTGTCTTGAGAGGCTCAGTCTGTAATTTAATTCTTCTTGTCTGTCAGAGAACCTCCAACCCTGACCACAGCAGACTGGTCTTCTGGTTTTCATCACAACAAAAAGGATCATAAGGAAATCCAGCAATGAGATAGCTTGGTATGATGCTGCCTAAGAGTAGAGTTTTATAGTGAAAAATGCTATATTGTCTAAAATAGATGTTCTTTCCTGGGAAATTCACCAGGGAGAAAAACAGGGAGAATGAGGTTTTGGAAAACAATATAAGCAAACAAACCACTTGGAAGATAATAGTTCAATTTGTTAGAGTGAATTAAGCTATGATTTCTCAGAAGAGAATGTTTCATTTATTCATTATCATTTATTTATTCATCAAAATAGATTGAGCATGTAAATGTTTGTTGATATTATAGGTACAGTGTAGGATACATCTGAGCTCATTCTAAAAAAAATTAAGTCTACTTGGGATGTGAGATATAAAGCTAAATTTCAATTTAGAAATTTGATATCAATAAAAGAGTTGTACTTTACTTATTTGTTTTTAGCTTTCCCAGAACCAGTCTCCTTTTGTGTTTTTCAAACATCAAAGGGGTGTCTCTTTTGGTACAAAACTTTTTGGAGTCTTCCCTAACTACTCTGTTTAAAAGCATAATCTGTCCCTTCCCTTTTCTATCTCTCCTGACTTCCATCATCCTTGCCCTCTATTTCCTCAATACACTTAACACCTTTTAACTTAAATGGTATTGCTTACTTATTTGCCGTTTTCATTGGTTATTGCCTGTTTATATCTGCAAAAATTTAAGATCCCCAAAGACAGAGATTTTTGTCTGTTTTACTAAGTGGTGTATTCCTCATATAGAACAGTACCTGGAACATGACAGGTGCTCAGTTAAGATTTAGTGGATGTTGAGTGAATGAAACTTGAAGAATCATAGATAAAAATATTTCTTAAAATCTTTCTTCCTGCCGAAACCAGTTTGGCTCAATGGATAGAGCGATGGCCTGGGTACTGTAAGGTCCCAGGTTCAAATCCGGTCAAGGGCATGTATCTTGGTTGTGGGCACATCCCCATTAGTGGGCATGCAGGAGGCAGCTGATTGATGTTTCTCTCATCGATGTTTCTAACTCTCTATTCCTCTCCCTTCCTCTCTGTAAAAAATCAATAAAATATATTTTAAAAAATAAATAAATAAAAAATAAAAATAATCTTTCTTCCTGCCTACTTAACTACAATATTCTGGATAAATTGAAAATTGGGGAGCAGGGATTGTTATATTGAACTAGTCTTATTTTGCCAAGTTTTTACATTGCTCTCAGGGCCCACTGAGGAAGTTAGGACTTTTTTTATCCCACTCTGGGCCTAAAGACTCCAGAAAGAAGTATCATTTGAGTTCTAGTGTCATCTTTTTCTTTGATGTCAACAGACCAGGGATCATTTCTCACCACCACCATCTAGGTAAACTTATTCTTATTCTGAATTCTTGGCTGATTCAGTGGTGAACTTGGGGAAGTCCAAAGAAGAAAGCCTGCTGCATTGGTGTTGGAAATAAAGCTGAGTAGGTCAGAATTAATTTTGACATCGTATTTTCTCATTTCTAATCATACCAGCAATCATTTAAGCTAAGTTTCATCTTGCCCATTTATGGATAGAGAACATAAGAGCTAGGGAGCTGCCTCTTGTGGTTGGTCAGTGGAAAGGATGGGACTCGACTAAGGGCTACAGAGCTTCAGAGTTAGTATTCTTTTCTTACCATCATTTTGCTTCTTTGAGGATCTGGAAACGTGTTTGTTCAAGTAATCTGTATAAAATTCCATTCATGAAACTTATGCTATGGCTTCTGGCTGCTCATGGGACTTTTATTTCCCGATTCCCTTTTTCATTTTTGTTTTTTTTAAACCTTTCTTATAAAGTTGAGGTTTCAAGTGGCTGAGTTCTAGTCAGAAACACTTTATAGCATATGCCAATGAGTCCTATATGCCCTTGTTTCTGGGAGGTATTCTAGAGCCCCCTTTAAAAGCCAAGTATAGATTTGAAGGTTAGTACTTAAGTCCAGAGCAGCAGGAAAGAGCACATATTTGAGCAAATAGCTGCCTTGGACATGGACAGCTGCCTATGATTGCGTTGGTTGACAATGACTGACTAAAAATCGATGGAGACCAACTCTTTCATGCTTTTCCAGATTAGAAGGCCATTCTCCCTCCTAAGAGGAAATGCTGTGTATCTGTTCCTGGCATCACTTTAGAGGTTTAAGAGAAAAAGAAAATTAATTATTAAACTCCCTACAGAGTGAATTAAAAAAAAATGAAAGAGAAAATGACTTAATAAAATTAGGGTAACAATAATACCATTTTTATTGTAAAAAATATAAACAAACGTTCCCTAAATTGGCCTTGGAGGCAGATCTTCACATAGAACTGGTCCCAGCTTGACGCCTAGCACTCATGCTTTTCCTGGTTAGAAGGCCATTCTCCTTCCTAAGAGGCCCATTCTCCATGGCAGCTCCTCCCCCAGTCCCTTGGGGCCTACCAGGGACAGAAAGCCCCAAGACTCGCGAACAAACACAGACTTTGGGCTGGGAAAACAAACAAACTTTACTTCTACAGAGCCCAAGGGTTCGGGTTTCCTCTCACCATTTCTAGAATAAGTTTTTACTCTTAATAATTATGCCTGGCTTTCAACCAAACTAAAGAAGTCACCAGCTGCTTTTTCGAGGTCCAGGACTATCTTTGCGTGATCCCTACTCTCATCTTTCATCTCCACTTCCTCTCCTCTTTCCCAACATGGCCATTATTTTTCAGCTAATTTGGCCGCAGACTGTTGGTCTCCACTTCCAAGAAGCGGTTTTCTTAGTGACTTCCTCTGGACTAGCCTTCCCCTGGTGGCAGGTGGTCCTTTGGGATTGACTATTGAAATAGCTCTCCTTATCTGAGGGCAGTGGGAAGAGTCAATGCCTTTCGGATTAAGTTCTTTGGCTGATAATATAGAGAAATGAGATAATTCATAGAACATGTATTTATTAAAGCCCTCTCATTTTTTTTTTATCACACTTTCAATCTCTCAACAAATGGGCTTCATGCCTCTATTTGTCAAGGCTTTAAGATAAAGGCAGGATTTACCATTCTATTTGGAATGCTTCCTCCTATCTTCACTTAGTTAACTCTTACTTATGGTTTATATTTTAGCCCAGTTATTATTTCCTCATCTTTTCTTCCCTAACCTATAATATTAGGTATCTGTAGAATCCTTTCCTTTTACTTAACAGTTCTTACTTAATGCTTTTATTTTTCTATGTGATAATTTGGTCACCGGTGTTCTCCAGTGTAAGCTGGATATTTGTTTTGATCAGCTTTGACTATTCAACATCCAGTAAGCACTCAAAAATAATTGTGTGATATAAATAGAGTAGGGAGGCAATCAGACTGGTGCTTGTCTAAGGCATATTGGGTTATGGGATGAATAGAATATAGGGAAAACTTCTGGAAATGACACTTAAATTCTAAGAATGTGGCCCAACAGAGAACTTAGAGGGTGAGAGCTTATGGTGACAGCATTCCAGGTTAGGGTAAGGTGTTAAGCCAAACTCTGGAAGTGGGAGAAAACATGACGGAACTGTTAAAATGCAGGCAAACAGCTCAGAGAGTCCGAGGTATGGAGCGAGAGCTGGGGAGTTGACAGTTGAGACTGGACATGGAGATTGAGGCACATCCCCAAGACCTTGCACATCGTGCTAAAAAGTTCTGACCTTATGATGAGGAAAACAGCGAAGCATTTTCCTTGAGGCAAAAACATGAATAGACATATTCCATGCTCAGAGGGATATGGAGATCCTAACTTGAGTCACAGGCTCCTGGAGGAAGGTCAGGAAATTCCTAGTCCTCCGAGTCCTGGAGGGAAATTGCCTGAAAAAGTTAGAGCTCTGCAGCACTGAGGGAAGAAATCTGGACATGATTAACAAAGAGAAAGATTTACTCCTACTTCAGAAGCCAGGATTTTAGAAACTCATCTTTCATTTTCTGGGGGGATAAAATATTATTTTGGGTATTTGCATGGCACACAGTTGACAGGAGACCAAAAAGGCCTTCATCACTAATATTTTCCTTCTGGGTGAGGTTCAGGGATTATGCTTCATTTCTCGTAATGGTCAATGGGACTAGCCACTTTTTCATCTTACTACAATGATTGGTGCTTTTAAAATGCACACACAAAAAATTCTAAGGAAATGATGTATAGAAAGAAAATGCACTGCATTCACTGTGGACATAATTTATGATTCAATCAACATGATTTAATTAGGATTCCCTTGAAGTTTCTTCTGGGATGTTTGAACACTTGCTTTTCCTTTTATATACAGACTCTTAATTTTTCCCCTTGCCAAGCTGCCTCTCCCTTTAAGCTCAGGATTATCTCAAATCCTCCCTCTTCCTATCACTCTGACCTTTGATTCACCAGCTTTTCCAATTTTTACTACACTCCTGTGCCTGATCTGTGGGAGCAATTTGAAACTATGAAAATCCTTACTTTAAACCCATTTAATTCTTTTTTTTTTAAATCTCATTGTGACATTTTTCTTTTTTTAAAAATATATTTTATTGATTTTTTTACAGAGAGGAAGGGAGAGGGATAGAGAGCTAGAAACATCGATGAGAGACATTGATCAGCCGCCTCCTGCATGCCCCCCACTGGGGATATGCCCGAAACCAAGATACATGACCTTGACCGGAATCGAACCTGGGACCCTTCAGTCTGCAGGCCAACACTCCATCCACTGAGCTAAACCGGTTTTGGCCCATTTAATTCTTAACATTCCCAAACATCTCATCAGCCTCAGCTAAAGATGGGGCAACACCTATCAGGGGCAAAGCTGAATATGCTTCCTATGTTGGACTGGGCTGGCAATGTGTGGCCAGTTTCAGGGGAATTGTGAAATGAGTGACCTTAAAATGCTTTTCCTCGCATCTTAATTTTTCCCCAGATTTTATTCCTTAACCATTTTAACCTCATTTCTCATCAATCACACAGCCTTGCCCTGGAAAGACCCTGGATTTAAAATAATAATGAGATTTGAGTTTAACTCCCAACTAGAATATAAACTGCATGGACATTGGGTAACTTCTTTCCTCGTTCATAACAGCAGAATTCGACCAGCCATGTTGGCTATGAGAATCCCATTTTATGGTACATTTACAGATGCTTTGCAAACTCTAGAGTGCCATGTAAGTGTGAAGGGTATTATTAATGGTAATGCCCCAAATCTGGAGTCTGCTGGGCTGCTTCCTCAACCTTTCCCTCTTTATTCTAAGTCATTGTTGAGGCACTTAGACTCTCTGTCCTGTGTATTTATCTCTATTATCCCTTACTCACAAAATGGTCCTGTGTATTTTTTCCTTAGGTTCATAGTTTCTCCCTTCAGCATTCCACTGAAATATTCAGATAAACTTATTATTGATAAACCAGTAAAAAGAAAGAAGGCACTGTGGTATGCTGTGGGGTACATTATATATAGTATGATAAAATTTGTATAGTATGATAAATATATATATTAATGAACTAGTCTAGAGAAAGTAGACTGTGTGGCAAGCCATAGATTTACATCTCTCCCCTCCCTCTTCTTCTTACCTATTTTTCTGTTATTTAGAGCAGCATTTCCAAAGATGCTATATAGGAACAGAGAGATCACAGCACGGGAAACCCTGGGTTCAACAAATATAAATAAATGTCTTTACTTCAGGGTTAATGTGCACTGGAAATACTCAAGAGAGAAACTTATGCATCTTTTTTCAAACATGCTTGATCATAAAATGCTTTTATTTAAAGTGAAGTCTCTGGTTGACTAATGTTTTATGGGGTACTCCTAGAAAGTTTGCCTTCAGCAAATTCTGAAAAATAGGGTAATGATTGTTGATTCCAGAGTAATTATAGAGGTTAAATGGAGTAATATATGATGGTGTAAGCAAGGGCTCTGGGTGTTGAAGGCATAAACACCAGGGCCCAAGAGACTCTCATCTGTGGGATGCTTAAAGGGGATGCCTATGGTGTTGACAAATGCAGAATGCAATCTCTGAAGGACTCTAAGCAGCAAGAGATTCCTTCTTCCTCCTTGCAAAGGGCTCTAGAACCATGTCCTTCTCCTCATCCAGCACCCCATGAGTGGCTCAGAACATACAGATAAGATTTCCAGGCAATGAAAGCCGATTAACAAAGACTGAAAACTCTGTGATCATATAAGAAATGGGAGTTGGAAGACAAAAGCAACTTGAAACCCTCAAAAATATACATAGATGGGACCCACATGTGGCTTGAGCCATCTTGGGTCAGTTGGGAACCAGCTTTTTATTGAAAAGGAACTAAAACCCAATTTAAAAAGCCCACTGTCAGTCCTTCATAGTCTCTCATTTTTGACTGGGTTTAAGATACTGAATCTTGTTCTCATTAGGAGTGTGGGATTGTCACCAAAACTCATCAGTGGCTTTTATCTTTGTAATAAATCTCAAATTCAGACTCTATCAGACATTCTCTCAAGTGGATATCTGGGGTGGGTGGACCTCACCGGACCTAGTCTGATTTGGCATCCACAGGAGGTAAACACAGGTTAGCAGTGCCCTTTTACAGAATGTTCTTATAATTAATAACATCAGTCACAGAAGGCATATTCTTGATGATATACTAGTACACTAAATATTCAGTGCATTATCTCATTCATTCATTAGTTCATTCCACATTCACAGAGTCCACAGTATTCCTTGAACACCTTTTCTCTGACACGCAGTGTGATAAGAGCTGGGAACTCCAAGTGAACACCGAAAGATAAGGTCCTGACTCTCATCGACCTATATTCTAATGATAGAAAATACTTGCTAATTTCAATCAGCAGGAAGGATGGGAGCAAAATCTTCCATGCTACTCAAGCAGCTTATGTCATTAGTGTTATAATCTTTGAAAGGCATATAGCATTTATACTCTGGTCCCAAGAAGTGACTCTACCTTAAGAGTTCCAGGTGCTCCATGTAGATGGATAGCAGCCCTGTGTCCAGCTTCTGAGAGAGGTGTCTGGAAAGGCAAGTTCTTCTGGAGTATTCAGCTTTTTGCAAGTCAAGTGCCTGGTTGGCCAGTAAATGGCCTGGGTGCTGTGAAATATCACATTTTCTTTTTCATTCTCTAGATTAGAGTCTTCACTCTAGGAGACAAGGCCCCTCTGCTCTGATTTGAAGTAGAAGCTTGGTCCAGGTTTACTCAAGATAATTGGCCAATCCTCGGCAGGTGGGCAAGTTGGCCTGTGAGTCAGATTCCCATTGAGGAATGTTCCCGGCACATAATCTCCTGTGGTTTACTTCCCACCTCCTGCTGTTAGGCACACAAAGATATGTGAGCTGAGATTTCTCTGGAGAACTATTGTATAAATAATAAGCCCAAATTTTCATTCTGTACTATATATATAGTCTTTCCTTTTCCCCCAAGTTATTCTGATTGCACTAAAAATGGATCTAAATTTTTAATCAACTATTATTCTTATTATGAAGAAGATTATAATAAATAGATGAAGGATGATACCAAGAGTCGTCTAAAAGTTCAAATATCACAAAATAAAAATCCTTTAACTTTCCTGAATGAAAAGGGAAAGCTAATATAAAATAAATAAAAGAGAAATAAGAATAGTTGCAAAATAAGGCATCATGACACATGGTGGACATTTTTCATAAATTTGATTATCAAAGATTTATTGACAAGCACAGAGAAGTTTAATATGACTGGAGCTCTATTTCCCCATGTACTGCATGAACATCAACAACATATGAGTTCTGCATCCAAGAACAGCATGTCACCCCCACAGCTTCCCCAAGGACCTGAATTTCTGGCAAGAGGATTACACACTTCATGCTTTCAATCTTTTTTTTTTTTTGTCCATATTTCACAAGGATGAAGTGACTTGCTCAGGACAATGGGGGCTCCTGCTGGTCTGTGATTCAGAACAGCAAGGCAAAACCAATGAACATTCACTGGTCAGTTCTTCACAACAAGCACAACAAAGTCAGGAAAGTGATAATGTTAATATATTGACTCTGGGGAAAATGTGCTAAAATACCTCAACTATATGTTAAATTAAGCTGTCATAATAACTGAAGCATGTACATTTCTCATGTTGAATGAAAGCTATGAAACATGATTGGTATTTTGTTGACTATTAAAAAAATAAAATTACTCCAAATGTGTCATTGACTCTGTACCAAAAGAAGCAAAACATCTGTAATGTGAACAAGAAAGGGGCTACATACTAAACCTGACAAGCTTGGGGGAGGCCTGCCTGATGGGTCTTACAAACTCAGAGATGTAAAAGTAATCACTTGGGATCATCTGAACTTAAAAATTACTAATTAAAAGTGAGTCATGGCCGGAAGTCACAGGCTAGCCCTGCAGCTTTCTTGACAAAAATCAATCTTAAGTGAACCTGACTATTGTCTTTTTGCTTGTAAGATAACATAACTTTGAAATACCAAAGTAATCTCCCATTTCTAGCTCCTCTGCCCCCCAGGGCACAAGACAACAAAACCTCTCATTGTTAGCTTGTTCCCCAATACCACCTCTATGTACTGTAAATGTTAATTATTAGCTATCCTGTACCCACCAATGTAAAGGAAGTTTGTGTCTTTTCATTTTATTTTTTTTTATCAAATACCAGAAATCCTCCCCCACCCTTGCCTTTCTCCTTAATCTGCCACCAATGAAATTTCATGTAACCCTCCTCACTTTTTTCCAATCTGTTAAAATTTTGCTTCTGGGAGGTTGTTGTCAGTTTTGCTCAAATAAACTCATAAAAATTCTCAGTAGATTTGGATGTTTCTTCCATCAACAGGAATTAGCAAAAAGGTTGCTGAACCAAAAGATACAAGATAACAAAATTGACTACTGTCATCCTGGGAGTGTATAACAAAGAGAAAAACTTTACCTAAAAGTAATTCCCAAGATCCTAGGGAACAGTTTACAAAAACAATTCTTATAAACAAACCAGTTCAGGCAAAGAAAATAACAGAGGCTGCTTATTGAAATTCCAACACTTTTGAGGTTTCTTCTGGCCAGTAAATGGTGACAGAAAATTTAAGAAAAAATAACATCTGGTCTAGCCTGTGTTGAGCGTTGTTCCATGCACCAAGAGGTCACTGGATGGATTACCCCCAATCAGAGTCGGGGTTGCAGTTTAGATCCCCCAGTAGAGGCATACAGGTAGCGGCCAATCCATGTTTCTCTCTATTTCCCTCCCCCTTTCTCTCTCTGAAATCAATAAAATATATATATATTTTTAAAAAGAATAAATAACATCTGGAAAAAATAAAGGTGCAAAAGTAATCATAAACCTATTTGGACTTTAAAAGAAAAATTAAAACAAAAAAATTTCACTGGATCATTTGAACAATTTCTGTAATTTAAGAACTTAATTTTCTTCTATCTCTTGTCTGTTATGTGTGCAAATGAAGGGAAAGCATGTAATAATCTTTCAAAGCAACAAGTAAATCTTCTTTTCTTCTATGGCAGTTGAAGAAGAAGGAATGGATTTCTTCCTAAATATCAAGAAAATTGAACCATATGAATTCCAGAAGTAATATCTTGTCATTCATCTTCATAAGTATTTGAACTTTATTAGGTGTCATATTGTTTCTCTCCCATCAAGGTCCCCTTTTATGCACCTTTTAACACTAATTTTTATAATATAAAGGCCAATGAACTTAACCAATAGGACTAAGCTTGTCAATATTTGCTACATCTAAGGCAGACCAAGACATATTATACTCTTATATTATTATCTATTGTACTCTTATATTATTTTATATATGTAAAATCTACATAACCAACTAAGAATATGTTATAATCTTTATATTTATTATATAATAAAAATCATATATATCTATAAATATCAATCAATAAGCAAAAGTTTGATACTTCTGCCAGGAAAATAGGCATAGGACATTATGAATGGGTAATTCATAAAGAAAATATATAAATGGACAAAAAATAAGATGATGAATCTAATGGGTAATCAAAGGAATAATTTAAGATGAGATAGCATTTTTTGCTTCTCAATGGACAATGACTTTTTTATTTTAATTTTTCAATTATAGTAGACATTCAATGTTATTTTAATTTCAGGTGTACAGCATAGTGGTTACGCATTTATATAATTTACAAAGTGATCCCCTGATAAATCTGGTACCCTCCTCACACCATATATAGTTATTGCAATATTATTGACTCTATCTCCTGTGCTGTACTTTACTCCCTCATCACTCTTTTCCACACTAAAATTTTTTATTTACTTTATTTTTACCCCCCACCACCCTCACCCATGACTCTTAAATGATCCTATCCAGTGTTGGTGAGGGGGTAGGAAACAGTCCTTCTTCCATACTGTTGACTCATCCTCTCTGAAGGGAAAATTTTTAATATTTATCTAATATATATAATCTTTTCTAACTTTTATACTTCCAAAAATTTAATCTTAACAGCTAGTCAGAGAGGTTAGGGCTAGGTGAGAAGGGAAGCAATTAAATTAAAAAAAAAAAAAAAGAACTCATGGACACAGACAACAGTGTGGTGATTGCCAGAGTGAAATAGGGGTGGGGGAGTTAGAAGAAGGTAAAAGGGGTATAAATAATAATGGAAAGAGGCTTGAATTGGAGTGGTAAACACACAATATAATAAACAGACAATGTATTGCAGAATTGTATAGATGAATTCCATATAATTTTATTAACCAATGTCACCCCAATAAATTCAATAAAAAACAAAGAGAAAAATATATTCTGAGATGTGAAAAGGTAATTTAACTACAAAGATATTTTTCAGCATCTATAATAATAAAAAAATAATATGCTAATTAGACCAGACGTCCTTACAGGTAGCCTTCTGGATGACCTTCTGGATGAAGCTGGGGCTGTGAGGGAAGCCTGGGTCCTAGGTGCTGGTTGCTGGAGGGAAGCCCAAGTCCCAGGTGCAGAGGGAAGACAGTGACAGCAGCCAGGGGAAGGAAGGCCTACTCTTGCATAAATTTCATGCACTGGGCCTCTGGTTTTTAATAATAGTAAACAACTGGACCATCTTAATATCTGTAACATGTTTCTGCTTAAATCAATGTTAGTCCATCATTGGCAGCCTCTCTGACTCCAGGGAGCACAGTGGACTGGGGCCTCCAGTGGCTGCATGCTGAAATGCATGGCCTGCCTGTGGAGAACTGGAGAAAACTTCCATACAATGTGTTATTGAGTAGTCACTTACATAATGTGGCAGGAGTTAAGATTATTTTCAAATGAAAATGTGTTTCTTTGTGCTATTTGAGTTTTATTTTACATGTTTATTCATATCCTAATATTTATTTATTATTTTCAACTTAACATTAGATGTAGAAAGTGTGATATTTTAAAGAAATAACTAATTTCTAAATCAGAATATGAGTTTGATGTCTATTAGAACTTTGGTTCTCAAAAGAGCCATTCTTTTCCTAGCTGGTTTTACTCAGTAGTTAGAGTGTCATCCTGTGGACTGAAGGGTCGAGGGTTTGAGTCCAGTCAAGGACACATTCGTTGGTTTGCAGGCTCGATCCTGAGTGCCAGTCAAGGTGCATGCAGGAGGTAACCAATTGAAGTGTTTCTCTCACATCAGTGTTTCTCTCTCCCCCCTTTTCTTCTACTCGCTCTAAAAATCAATGGGGGGAAAAAGCCATTCTTGCAGACTTTATTTAAAGTTGTTAGATGGGATAGATGGTTTTATGGGTGAATGTTTCTCTTTAAAATTATTTTAGTGTTGTCACAAAGTTGTCTTGATGACAAACCACATGGCACTCCCCATGCAGCCAGCGAGCCCACATTCACTGGACCCATGGGACCCTGGACTTTCCCGCTTGGCAGAGGGAATTGGAATTGAAGCATGGACAGTCCTATGAAGAACAAAGCTCTGGTCTTTGGCTTCCTCTTGGTACCAGTCAAGACTCTTCCCACTCATGGCCTCAAGAGGGCTTTGCTTCTGCTCAAGGTCCTGAGGCCACAGCTGCCTCTGTCACCCAGTGTGGGTATCCTCCCAGCTCAGCCTTTGGATGAATCCTATTCTCATCCTCTTACCTGACTCTTGTCCTCAGGTGCTTCTCAGAGGTGACTTTGCCCTTAATGGTGCTAAATACACTTTTCATCCGCCTATTTCATTTTCTGTCTAATACTTTTCTAATAAATATTTATTAGTTCTTTATAGCTTGGATAGGTGTAAACAGCCTCACCTGACATGTCTCTCTTTAATCCTCTGAATCTCTTCTCTAACTTGTCAAACATCACTTCACATATCCTATCTCCTCCAGGCACCAATTGGTGGACCATTATGTCTCAAGCTGGCTAACCTAAGGTTTTGTGTCCATCAGAATCATACAGGAATGATTTTTGAAATATAGTGGCCCCGAGCTTCACACCCCTTCCATGGAAATCCTAATTTAGTGGGTCTAGGTGCCAGGGAGTGAGGGCTTCCGTAATCCTTACATTTCAGTGCACATCAATATAACCTGGGGAGCTTTAGAACATGCACGTGTCCAGACACCATCCTAGACCTCCGCAGGTATTTGATGAGTAAGGGCAAGGATTTGTCATTTTGCTTATCATTATATCTCAGTGTCTAACATGCATCTGCAGAGTGGTGTAGTTTGGCAATAAACTGAATGTCAGGGGGGGAATGTCATTTACAAAGATTATTGATTCTTGCTTCTCTTGCAAACGAGGCATCTAATAACTATTGAGTAAATGAATGAGCGATTGGGAAAAAAGTCTTTCAAAGGCATCTTACTTTCTTTTGCATAGCAAAAAACATTGAAAATTAAAAACAATTAAATAGACCACAGTAAGGGAAGCCTTTTACAGAAGGCTGAAGAATACTCACATCCTCATCCCTGGAACCTGTGCCTACATGACATGGCAAAGAAACTTTACATGTGTGATTAAGAGTGTCTTTAAAATTCAGCTTTATTGAGGCATAACTGACATGTGAAATGATAAGATATTTAAGACTACCTCATAGTAATTCGATACTGTGAAAGGATTCCCCCATCTAGTTAATGAATACATTTATCACCTCACATATTATTTTTTGTGTGTGTGGGAACATTTCAGTTCTATTCTTTTATCAAATTTCAATTATAGCCACCCCTTAGTATCCATGAGGGGCTCATTCCAGGGCATCCCCACAGATACCAAAATTTGCGGATGCTCAAGTCCCTCATATACAATGAGATGCTATTTGCTTATAACGTATGCACATCCTCCTATATACTTTATATCATCTCTGAATTTCTCATAATACAATCTATGCTGTGTAGATAATTGTTATACTATACTAGAGGCCCAGTGCATGAATTCATCCACCAATGGGGTCCCTCAGCATGGCCTGCACCCTCTCGCAATCTGGGACCCTTCGGGGGATGTTGGACTGCTGATTTCAGCCTGATCCCCACAGGCCAGGCCTACGGACCCCACCAGTGCACGAATCTGTGTACCAGGTAGTTTCAGCTCAATCCCTGCAGGCCAGGGTGATGGACCCCACCAGGGCATAAATCCATGTACTGGGCCTCTAGTAAGCATATAAGATCTTTGGTTAATCTCTTCCCACCCTCCTTTCCCCTCTTCCCTCTGAGATTCATTGGTCTGTTTCATGTTTCCATGCCTGTGTGTTGAGCGTCAGTGTGTGTCATAGATACTGGTCAAACAATAGAGTGGTTGCTTAGGCTTTTATATATATAGATTGCTTAGGGAAATAACAGACAAGAAAAAAATGTCTGTACATGTTCAGTACAGATGCAATCAGAATAGGCCTAACTACCTAGTACACATCAGCAACAAAGTAACATTTTTTTCAAATATTTTTTATCTTCAGTTAGTCAATCCCTGGATGTAGAAACCATGTAGACAAAACTCATGGATACAGAGAGCCACTGCATACAATGCAGTGTTATAATCTATAGTCACCATGTTTTTCTGTATCTCCTCAGGCCTTATTCATCTTACAGCTGAAAGTTTGTTCTCTTTGCCAGCTTCTCCCTGGTTGCCCACCTGCAGCCCCTGGAAACCCCTTTTCTGCTCTGTTTCAATGAGTTTGACTTCTTTTAGATTCAGGATCATGCTATGAGGAGAGTATCCTAGATTATCTGGGTGGGCCCAATGTAATTAATTACATAGATCCTTACTAAGAGAGGAAGGCAAGAGGGTCAGAGATGTGAGGATAGAAGCAGAGGTCAAACCAATGTGATTGTGGGAAGGGTGCTGTGAGCCAAAGAATGTGGTCAGCCTCTGCAAGCTGGGAAAGGCAGAAGACCAAGTTCACTCAGGGTGTTGGCCAGATTTAGTTCTTTGGGAACCAGTTTTCCATCCCCTTGCTGGCTCTGATCCAGGGATGCTCCTTGCTCCTAGAAGCCACCCACATTCCTTGCCATACAGCCCACTTCATCTTCAAGCCAGCAAAGGTGCAACAAATTTTTTCTGTGCTTCAAACTTCTAACATCCCCTTTGGTGGCCAGCTGGAGAAAGCTCTTTTGAAAGGACTCATGTATTGGGCCATCTTCACTGGGCAATCTTCCTTGTCCATGTAAAGTCATAGTCATGGACTGACATCTCATCCTAATCACAGGTTCTTCCCACACTCAAAAAGAAAGAAATGATACAAGGACAAGTGTCCATGTCATTCTTTCAATTCTTCCTGCCACAGGAAGATTCAGTGTTAGACCTGGTCATCATTAAGAACAAGAATCTTCCTGTCCTAGGCCTTGAGTACCTAGCCTAAGGAGTATGGGTCAGCAATCATGGGCTCTCTGTGTCAGGATGGGGGTTGTGCTATGCTAGTTATGGATGAACAGGTAAAGGGACTTTGGGTTAGGTTGGGGGATGGGAAATGAGAGGTTGAAATAAAAATGAAAAATAAAATTGTTCACTAACTTTAATCATAGACCTTTCCATATTCTTGATTTTTTTTTATTGATTTCAGAGAAGAAAGGAGATGGAGAGAAAGAGATAGAAACATCAATGATGAGAGAGAATCATTGATCAGCTGCCTCTTGCACATCTCACACTGGGGATCGAGCCCACAACCTGGGTATGTGCCCTGACTGGGAATTGAACCATGATCTCCAGGTTCATAGGTCGATGCTCAACCACTAAACCATGCTGGACAGACTATTCTTCATTTTTTGATGGCTAAATTTTACTAGTAGTCACTTGTTTTGGCAGAAATGGGGCAGTTGTCAATAGGGGCTAAGTCAAACCCTGTGCCCTAACTTTTCTCCCTTCTTGTTTTTCTGCCCTCTCATAGGCCTGACCACTCCCTCATCAGAAGACTAAAAAAGTCTACTGAAGTCCCATGGTGAGGTCAGATTCTCATGCATATAAAAGAAAACAGGGAGAAGACCACAGAGTACATGAAATCTTTCTTAAGCAAGGCCTTTATTTTCTTTAAGCAGTAAGTTTCTATTCATTCAAAAAGGCAGATTCATTTTTGGTTTTAAAAAAATAATTGAACTTTAAAAATCCCATTCATTTGTATATAGCGTAGAAATCTTCTGAGAGCCAGTTAGTCTTTCAATCAGTCTTCCCTAAGTCATTCTTACTCTATCTTTAATCTTCAGGGTTTTGTACCTTTCTGCCTTCAAAGCAATTTGGTGGACAGGGATCACAGAAGCCTCTTCTCACCTAATTTTATCCTAACGTTCTGCCACTCCAGAGCCTGTGCAGGAATTTAGTGCTATTTTTGTTCTCTCTGGTTAATGTTAAAGAACAATGCTCTGGTCTCATAGCTGCAGCTCTCAGGATCATCAGCTACCTAACTTTTGCCTTCCTCACTTCCTATCTTTTTCTCTCATGTCTTAACAGCTTCATAAGGTTATTCAGTTTAAAATTTCTGACTCATTTTCTGATATTTGCCCATTCCCCTGAAAAGAAAGATTTTAGCTCCCTCTCCTAAAAGCAAATTAATTGATGGATATATCTTTAATACCTCTCTTTGCTCCCACTTTGCTCATGAAAATATGAAGAATTATAAATGGGGATGGTTACATCTTATCTCATCAATAGCTCCCACTCTACTCTTTTAAAAGGAGCCATCTGTGCTAAGTGAAATCTGGCCAATCAGATATGCATTACCTCTTCCAGGGGGGTACTGAGGAAAAAGGTGGGAAGGCTTTTAGTATCAGTTATGTATTTCACATAATAAGTTATCCCCAAAAGTAATGATGTAAAACAATTTATAATCACAGCTGCTGTGGCCAGGAAATCGGAATTGGCTCAGCTGCACGGTTCTTGTTCTGGGTCTTCCGTGAAGTTGCAGAAAGATGTCACCTGAAGCGGCAGCCATGTAAGCCTTAATGGAGCTGGAGGATCTGCTTGCAGGAAGGCTCACACGCATAGTTGTGGGCAGGAGACTTAGTTTTTCCCTACACAGACCTTGCCATAGGGCTCTGGAAGTGTCCTAATAACATGGAAGTGGGCTTGCTTCGATGAGATGTTACAGAGAGGCAGAAGTCACAAAGTCTTTTATAACCTGCCCTCACTGTGATGTACTTTTGCCATATTCAGTGGTCACCCAGATTAATCCTGGTATCATATGGGTTGAACTATATAATGGCGTGAATATCAAGAGTTGAGAAACATTGGGGGCCTTCTTGAAAAGTACCTACCATATCTTTCTTCACCCCTACATTGATTAGATTTTTTTTTTTCTGTCTACAGAACTGACTTGCTATGAGAGATGAGATTGGATCAGACCAGGGAAGTGAAGACTGGAAATATAACCACTGACTGTCAGGTTGAGGGAGGAATGAGCCTGTACAAAAATGCAGAGAAAATTCCAGAGCAGGTATCTGGCCAGTGACATACCTGTGGATGCCTCCAAGGCTGAGGTTACGGTATGGAAGACAGGAGGGCAGAGGAAAACCCACAATTACCTAGAGGTGAAACTTACCTGGAGAAAAGACTGTACTTCACAGCCTTCCTCACAGAAAGGCCTAGTCATTGACCAGATGTTGGTCAGTGGGACTTCAATAGAAACTGTGTTAAATTTATTAAAGTGTCCTTAAATGGAGCCTTAAGTCTTCCCCTACCTCTGTTCTGTGGTGGAATGCGGACATGTTGACAAGAGCCGTCATGCTGGATCATGAGCTCACCAGGAATGTAGGCCGCTGAGGGAAAAGCATTGAGTCAGAGAGGACCAGGTTCAGTGATCCCTGCAACTCCACACTGGCCTTGGGACAATAATTTCAGACTTTTAAATAAGAGAGAAATATAGTTCCATTATTTTTTCCTACTTTTTGTCATGAATAGCCAAGCCTAATTAATTGTAAGAAAGCTAGGCAGTTTATTCAACTTCCCCAGGGATGTCTTAAAACTCAACTATGTTCTTGGCCTTGAAGTTGCAACATTTTTACTTATTTAAAATTTTACTCACTCAGAGGCCTACAAATCAGCAAAGTGAGCTTGGGAATAGAATACAGTTGCAGGTAAACAACATTGAAAAACTCCTTGGATTTTGAAGAAATAGGATGCTAGTGAATAGTCTCCTGGAGTCTTAACTCTGACCAACACTATCTCCTCCCAGGAGTGTCTGTGCATTTAATAATCTGTGTAATATGGAGTTATAGACAAAACTGTCCAGTGAAGGTTTGGGATCAGTTTTGGGCGAAGAGTTTTCTGAAATAGTCAAGGAGACCCTTCAGACCATATTGATCTGTTTCCTCAATCCATTTCACCATGCAGAGATGTAGTTGAATACACAATACCCCCTGAAAAGTTCCAATGATAATTGCTTGAATCAGACCAATAATTATTTGCAGCCAGCTTCAAAGGAAAAGAGCTTGTAAGTAGAAGATGGTGGGGAGAAGGGGATTTGGGGGTTCAGAGTCTACAGAACTGGATAGAAAGGAGTATGAGAAAGGATGGGAAAGACTTGCTCTATATCCCAGATTGGCTCAGAGCTCCATCAGGGCTTTTGTGCACTGAAAATCACCTCACTGCTGCCCTGGCACATCTTTGGGGCCTGGGATGCCAGACCTGCCAAGTGAGGACATGTCTGGAGGCTCTAAATCATGCCCCTCTTGGGGCTGGCCTGGGCCCATAGCTGACTGTGGCAGCCATTTAGTGAGTGCTATTAATGAGAAAAATTGAGGCTCAGTGAATTAGGTAATTCACACTGGTCACAAAGAGCCAAGCAACCTGACTGCCCTGAGTCCTACCCCAAAATGCAGATATCGCTAGTACAGGGCAGGCAAGGGCCTTTTCAGTCAGCGGACCTTGACTCTTTGCAGTAGCTGGTGGACAGACAAGAAGAAATAAGGGATGCAAAGTGTCGGATTCCTGCTACAGAAGGACATAGAGAGATAGCCAGTCCCTCCTCCCAGTTGGCCTCTGCCACCGGTCCCCTCACCTCTTCCCCCTCCATCTTTCCTAGCATTCTTGGGGATTTTCTGTACTTATCAAATCTAATTGTTTAGGGGATTTTTGAAAATACAGATTTATAATCCCTAAGACCAAGACCCTCTAATTCTGATGTCTTTGGTCATTGTGATTGACTCAAGCAGAGGCTAGGAGGGGACTGGGGTAGGAAAAGGCCTCAGAAATTTCTTCTCATTTGAAAAGGCCTCCAATGTGTACAATTTCATTTTGATCACCCAAAATACCACCTCTTTGCAAAGCCATTGGGATGCTTTGAGAGAAAATATATACTGTCTGTGGTCAATCATGAAAATTTAATTATTTTAACATATCTAAAAGCCAAGCATTTAAAAAAATGTTTCCTAGAAAAGTTTATTCTCTTTGGATAATAGAGTAGCAATTGGATTGACTTAAGAAAAGAGAAAGGTAGATGAAGTTTGCCTTGGTCATCCTCCATTATTATTTTCCTCTGAGCAGGTGCCCAGGACTTTTCACTGGGTCTCACAGATACTCTGAACAAGGCTTCCTGAACCCCTTCTCAACCCTGAATACTATGCTTTACAGGCTATGTATCTTTCTCCTCTCTCCACCTTCTGCAACTTTAGACACACCTGAAATTCCAATATCCTCATGTTCACTTAGGCCAAGAGATCAAGTTCTGATGTCCAAGGGCCCTACTGTTATTCTGAACAGGAGCGTTCTATGCTCCATTTGTAAAAATTTGCAGTCCCTTGCAAAGCAGCTAATGATGTCCTTTGATGTACTGGTGACTATATATCCCTGGAGAGAGCCACACTTCCTGAGCTTTCTTTCACCAACTCTGTTTCCTTAAAGGGTTGATTTTACAATCTTAGTAAGAGGCCATATGCTGAAGAACTAAATAATTTCCCTGAGAAGAATCAAGAAGTGATGAAATGATTATAACCCAGGAAGCCTAGTACTTTTGAAGTCTAGCTATTGGAGATTAAAGATGAACATGTACACAAGAACAAAAAGCTAGATTTTCAGTGTTATTCTGAATCTCTGACCTTGAAATATTTTTAAATGAATTAACTGCATGTTGTCTTTGCTCAAGTAAGGTGGCAGTTGTATGTTTTGCCTGCTCATTCAAAGGTGGTGGAAAGATGTGCAGAGTACATTCCTGAGTATTGCCATTCAGAGAGGGAAGTTTGAGTTGGGTCCCTCAGAGTCAAACTTTAATTTAAGGGCACTCTGATGGGGGGTGGATACTAGGAGATATGCTTATAAACTTAGATCACTATAGTTGGAAAAGAGTTTACAAAGTGCATATTTCTTTGGCTGATAGAAATATTGGTTTACTATCTCTGCACACCCCCCTCAGCTCCAGGAGAAAGAGTTAGCTCTAATGACTGCTGTGTGTTGGGGGCTGGGGAGAGAGATTAAACACTTGCAAAACAAATGGAAAAGAAATGATCCTGGGTGTCCTCCAGATTCTTCTTCCTGTGTGCTTTAGTAATCAGCATAATTAAATCAATTTCTGATGGCCAAGGACCCTATTGGTATTCCTAACGGGAGCATTCAGTGCTCCATTTATAAAAATTGTCCTCAGATCCCAAGGGACCACTGTTTCCCAGAACTTTTCTTTGTACAGGAAACACCGCCAGTAGACAAAGACAAGACTTACAGGATGGTGTCATACCCATGACATGATGAGCAAGGCCAAATAAAATTCCCCAGAATACCCATTCTGCTAGTAGGAGTCACAAAAAGTTCACACACACTGTTAGATAAGACTTCTTTGTGAACATTAGGCAGCAGTAAGATGCACTTTTGAATCTTGCCCCACTTGGATCTCCTTTACCTGTATGTTCACAGGCTTTTCTTTACTTGGCTATTGTTATCTAGACATCATATAATACCTCAAAGACCTCTGGCAACTCATGTCCCCTCTGACTCAACTCTTACTGCCAATGTGTACTTGCCATGACACTTTGAAAGGTTGGTCCTGCCATTTTTATTATTTATTTATTTACTTATTTTCCATTTTTTTATTAATGTATTACATGTATACATATCTTCCCATTGCCTCCCCGACTCCCATAACACTCAGTGTGTTGCGTCCATTGGTTATACTTATATGCATGCATACAAGTCCTTTGGTTGATCTCTTATCTACCCTACCTCTCCCTAAATTTCCTGCTGTAATTTGACAGTCTGTTTGATGCTTTACTGTCTCTGTATCTATCTTTTTGTTCATTAGTTTATAATGTTATTATGAATAAATGAGTGAGATTGTGTGGTATTTTTCTTTCATTGACTGGCTTATTTCACTTAGCATAATGCTCTCCAGTTCCATCTAGGTTGCTGCAAATGGTAAGAATTCCTTCTTTTTTGATGGCAGCATAGTATTCCATTGTGTAGATATTCCATAGTTTTCTGATCCAGTCATCTGCTGATAGGCACTTAGGCTGTTTCCAAATCTTAGCTATTGTAAATTGTGCTGCTATGAACATAGGGGTACATATATCCTTTCTGATTGGTGTTTCCAGTTTCTTAGGATATATTCCTAGGAGTGGGATTACTGGGTCAAATGGAAGTTCCATTTTTAGTTTTTTGAGGAAAGTACATACTGTTCTCCACAGTGGCTGCACCAGTCTGCATTCCCACCCGCAGTGCACAGGGTTCCTTTTTCTCCGTATCCTTGCCAACAATCGTCATTTGTTGATTTGTTGATGATAGCCCTTCTGACAGGTGTGAGATGGTATTGCATTGTCATTTTGATTTGCATCTCTCGGATAATTAGTGATTTTGAGCATGTTTTCATGTGTCTCTTGGCCTTCCTTCTGTCTTATTTCAAAAAGATTCTATTTAGGTCTGTTTCCCATTTTTTTATTGGATCATTTATCTTCCTTTTATTAAGTTGTATAAGTTGCCTGTATATGTTGGAGATTAAACCTTTATCAGTAATAACATTTGCAAATATGTTTTCCCATACAGTGGGCTTTCTTGTTTTGTTGATGATTTCTTTTGCTGTGCAAAAGCTTTTTATTTGATGTAGTCCCATTTGTTTATTTTCTCTTTAGTTTCTATTGTCTTCGGAGCAGTATCAGTGAAGTTCCTTTGGCATATGTCTGAGGTTTTTTTTGCCTGTGGATTCCTCTAGTATTTTTATGGTTTCCAATCTTATGTTTAAGTCCTGTATCCATTTTGAGTTTATTTTTGTGTATGGTGTAAGTTGGTGGTCTAGTTTCATTTTTTTTGCATGTATCTGTCCAATTTTCCCAACATCATTTATTGAAGAGACTGTCTTGACTCCATTGTGTGTTCATGCCTCCGTTGTCAAATATTAATTGAACATAGTGGTTTGGGTTGATATCTGGATTTTCTATTCCATTACATTGGTCTATATGTCTGTTCTTGTGCCAGTACCAGGCTGTTTTCAAAACAGTGCCTTTGTAATACAGCTTGAAATCTGGTATTGAGATCCCACCTACTTTATTCTTTTTTCTGAGGATTGCTGTGGCTATTCAGGGTCTTTTTTTATTCCAGATGAGTTTTTGGAGAGTTATTTCTATGTCTGTGAAATATGCCATTGGTATTTTAATGGGGATTGCATTGAATCTATAGATTGCTTTGGGTAGTACAGGCATTTTAATGATGTTGATTTTCTCAATCCTTGAACATGGTATGCTCTTCCATCTGTTTACGTCTTCCTCTATATCAGTGGTTCTCAACCTTTCTAATGCCGAGACCCTTTAATCTAATGCTCACGTTGTGGTGACCTCCAACCACAAAATTACTTTCGTTGCTACTTCATAACTGTAATCTTGCTACTTTTATGAACTGTAATGTAAATATCTGATATGCAGTATGTATTTTCATTGTTACAAATTGAACATAATTAAAGCATAGTGATTAATTACAAAAACAATATGTAATTATATATTGTGAAATATTTATTTCTAATTACAAAAAATGAAATTTTGTCTTGGATTGTGGTGTAGCATGGGCAACAGTCTTCATATGACAACAGTAAACTACATTGCTACACTTTGCTACACCGAGGAGCCGTCTGTTGGTTCTTAAGACTGTGGGAAATAGTTGTTTTCCGCTGGTCTTAGGCGAACCCTGTGAAAGGGTCGTTCGACCCCCAAAGGGGTCACGACCCACAGGTTGAGAACCGCTGCTCTATATATTTTTTCAGTGTCCTGTACTTTTCTGCGTGTAGGTCTTTTACCTCGTTAGTTAAGCTTATTCCTAGGTATCTTAATTTTTGGTGTGATGGTAAATGCGAGTTTTTTTATTGGTGTGTAGAAATGCCAAAGATTTCTTGGCATTAATTTTGTATCCTGCTATATTGCTGAATTCATTTATTACATCTATTATTTTTTTTGATGGAGTCTTTCAGGTTTTTTTATGTACAATATCATGTCATCTGCAAATAAGGATAGCTTTACTTCTCCTTTTCCAATTTGAATGCCTTTTATTTCTTCTTCTTGTCTAATTGTAATGGCTAATACTTCCAGTACTATGTCCAACAGGAGAGGTGAGAGTGGGCATCCCTGTCTTGCTCCTGTTCTTAGGGGAAATGATTTTAGTTTTTGCTCATTGAGTATGATGTTAGCTATGAGTTTATCATATATAGCTTTTATTATGTTGAGGTATGATCCTTCTATTCCCACCTTGTTGAGAGTTTTTATCAAGAAAGGGTGTTGGATTTTGTCAAATGCTTTTTCTGCATCAATTGATATGACTATGTGATTTTTATCTCTCAATTTGTTTATGTGATGTATCACATTTATTGATTTGTAGATATTCTACCATCCTTGCATTCGTGGGATAAATCCTGCTTGGTCATGGTGTATGATCTTTCTGATGTACTGCTAGATCCAATTTGCTAGAATTTTATTGAGGATTTTGGCATCTATATTCATGAGGGATATTGGCCTGTAATTCTCTTTCATTGTGTTGTCTTTATCTGGTTTTGGTATTAGGTGATGCTGGCTTCATAGAAGGAGCTTGGGAGTGTTCCTTCATCTTGAATTTCTTGGAATAGTCTGAGGAGGATAGCTTTTAATTCTTCCTTAAATGTTTGGTAAAACTCCCCTGTGAAGCCATCTGACCCTGGGCTTTTGTTTGCTGAAAGCTTTTTGATGACTCCTTCAATTTCTTCCATAGTTATTGGCCTGTTGAGATGTTTAGATTCTTCCTGATTGAGTTTTGGAAGGTTATATTTTTCTAGAAATAAGTCCATTTCCTCCAGGTTGTCTCGCTTGTTGGAATAGAGTTCTTCATAATATATTTTTTTTAACAATCCTTTGTACAGTGGAGTCTGTTGTTATTTCATCTTTTCATTTCTGATTTAGTTTATTTGGATCCTCTCTCTTTGCTTCTTGGTAAGCCTGGCTAGAGGTACATCAATCTTGTTTATCCTTTCAAAGAACCAGCTCTTGGTTTTGTTGATCTTTTGTATCGTTTCGTTGGTCTCTATGTCATTTATCTCTGCTCCGATATTTACTGTTTCCTTCCTTCTGCTTACACTGGGCTTTTCTTGTTGCTCTCTTTATAACTTTTTGAGTTGTAGGGTTAAGTAATTTATTGCTATTGTTTCTTGTTTTTTGTAGTAGGCTTGTAGAGCTATGAAATTCCCTCTCAAGACTGCTTTCACTGTGTCTTATAGATTTTGGATTGTTGTGTTTTCATTGTCATTTTTTGCCATGATTTTTATTTCCTCCTTAATCTCTCTGGTAATCCAGTCATTGTTTAATAGTCTCCATGTGTTTGATTTCTTTGTATTGTTTTTATTGTAGTTGATTTCCAGTTTCATGCCACTGTGATCTGAGAAGATGTTTGATATGATGTCTAGCTTCTTGAATTTGAAGAGACTTTTTCTATGACCCAACATATGGTCTATCTTTAAAAATGACCCATGTGCACTTGAGGAGAATGTATTTTCTGTTGTTTTGGGGTGAAATGTTCTAAAGATGGTCAATTAATTCCATCTGGTCTAGTGAGTCTTTTAGGACTGATGTTTCTTTTCTGATTTTTTGTTTAGAGGATTTGTCCAATGGTGATAGTGGGGTATTAAAGTCTCCTACATGATTTCATTCCTGTCAATCTCTCCTTTGATATCCTCCAGGAGGTTTTTTTTTTTTATGTATTTGGGTGCTCCTGTATTGGGTGCGTATATATTTACCAGAGTTATTTTTTCTTGTTGGATTGCTCCCTTTAGTATCATGAAGTGGCCTTCTTTATCTCATTATGTCCTTCACTTTGAGATCTAATTTGTCCGATATAAGTAATCCTACCCCAGCTTTTTTTCATTTTCATTAGCCTGAACAACCTTTTTCCATCCCTTCACCCTCAGTCTGTGCGCATCATTTTTTCTGAAGTGGGTTTCTTGTAGACAGCAGATATATGGGTCATGTTTTCTTATCCAGTCCATTACCCTATGTCTTTTGATTGAGGTGTTTAATCCATTTACATTTAAAGTTATTATTATTATTTTTTTATTTTATTGATTTTTTACAGAGAGAAAAGGAGAGGGATAGAGAGCCAGAAACATCGATGAGAGAGAGACATCGATAAGCCGCCTCTTGCACGCCCCCCACTGGGGATGTGCCCGCAACCAAGGTACATGTCCTTGACCGGAATCGAACCTGGGACCTTTCAGTCCCCAGGCCGATGCTTTATCCACTGAGCCAAACCAGTCTCGGCTAAAGTTATTATTGATTGGTACTTATTTGTTGCCATGTTTATTCTTTACCCATGTTCCTTATTCACTTCTTTTTATTTTATTTATTTTATTATTATTATTATTATTTTTACAGCAGACCCTTTAGCATTTCTTGCATTGCTGGTTTGGTGGTAATAAAATTCCTTAGCCCTTTATTTGTCTGTGAAGTTCTTGATTTCACCTTCAATTTTTATTGATAACCCTGCTGGGTAAGTATTCTTGGATTCAGACCCTTCCTTTGCATAACTTGGTATATTTCATTCCATTCCCTTCTGGTCTGATGAGTTTCTGTTGAGAAATCAGTCACTTGTCTGATGGGAGTTCCTTTGTAAGTAATTTTCTATCTCTTGCTACTTTTAAAATTCTTATTTTGTCATTGGTGTTTGCCAATTTAATTATAATATGCCTTGGTGTCAGTCTTTTGGGGTTCATTTTGCTTGGAACTCTGTGAGCTTCTTGGATTTGTATGGGTTTTTTCTTCCCTGTATCAGAGAATTTTTCTGTCTTTTCTTCAAATAGGTTTTCTATTCCTTGCTCAGTTTTTTCTCCTTCTGGATCTCTTATTATGGGATGTTGTTTTGTTTCATGTTGTCCCAAAGTTCCCTTAGGCTCCCCTCCTTTTTAACTTTTTTCCTAGAAGCTACTCTGCTTGGGTATTTTTTTCTATCTTGTCTTCTAGTTCACTAATGTGGTCCTCTTATTCTTTTAGTCTACTCTTGATGCTTTCTATTGAGTTCTTTACAGCAGCAATGTCATTTTTTATTTATTCTTGGCTCTTCTTTATTTCCTCTTGGTTCTTACTCATATTGTCAAATTTGTCTTCCATTCTTTTTCATTTCTCTGAATTCTTTCTCCACAGGTTGTTTGCCTCCATTGTGTTTACTTCCTTTTCTGCTGATGCCTTCTTTTTTTTTTCATATGCAGGCTGCTTCTTTGTGTTCACATGGACTCTCTTCTACAGGTGTCTGGTTATGTAGTTGTCTCTCTCTTGCATTGAGTTAAAGGCACAAAGTACTGCACAACCAGGTATAATGCACAAAGCACTGAATAGAAATGTATTCATGATATTAATAACCATAAATAAAGGTGACCATCAGAGAGAGGCAAATTAGGGGATAGGAGAGAAAGAAGAAGAGGGAAAAGGGGAAAAAAATAAACAAACAAAGAAAGGAATGCCAAAATGAAATTGGGAGGAAAAAAAAGAAATAAAGAGAATAAGACAGAGAAGGGGAACTATATATATGGGGAGAAAACTCCAATAGAACACCTCTAATCCCAACAAATGCCAGCAACAAGTACCTGGAGATTAATAGAAACTACAAACAACAACTAATATCAAGCAAGGTGAGAAAAAACAGAAGCAAAAGAAAAACAAAACAAAGCAGACAAAAAACAAAACAAAAAGAATAAGCGAAACAGTTACAAAAAAAAAAGCATAAAAACTGATATAATCAATATTTAAGCAAACAACAAAAGGACAGAGAGAAAAACAATTTTTTGGATAGTAAAGACAGAGGAGAGGTGTGAATGGACTTGGAGCAGTGGATTGGAAATTAGATATATATAAGTAGGGTGAAATTTTAACAGAGGGTAAAAAGAAAGAATAGGAAAAATGTAAAGTAGGAAAGGGTAAAAGAAACAGGACAACAAAAGGGGAATAGTTAGAAAGAGAGTAATGGCATAAAGGTAGAGTTGAGACAGAGTAAAATAATGCTAAAGGAAAGATGAAAATACAATGTAGAACACTAATCCCAAAGTAAAATAAAGAGAAAGTAAAATGATACATTTTTAAAATAGTAGTAGTAATAATTCTGATTGAAAATAAAAATGTAATAATTAAGAAGGTAAAATCAAGTGAGGAGAAAGAAAAAAATAGTTTCTTAAGTAAAAGAAAAAAAAATAGAATGTGCAATAGTTTGGCATGCCTATTTTCCAGTCAGGACAGTATTGCAATTCCCTGCATTCCACTGCTCCTCAGTGTCGTCAGTCCTGACCTTTAAGGTGGCAGTGTGTTTTAATTTCTTTATTCCTTTATTTGTGATTACACAAGAGTCAGTTTGTGATTCAGCCCCTGGGTGACAGTGTTTCTGGATTAACCTCTGAGACTCTAGGTCCTCTCTAGCCAGTGCTTAGATCCTGCTTTCCTTGTGGCACTCAATACCAGTTTGTGGGAGTGGGCTGCCCCAGAGCTGGTTCTCTGATGGTCACTCTCTGCTCTGATCCCCAGGTTCCAGAAAAACAACTTTCTCCTCCAGTCTGCTAGGGTGTCCCCCACTGGGCAATCCTATGTATTGGGCTTAGCAATCAGAAGCAAGGATCTGAAGAGGAAAAAGCCCAGGTGCGTGAACTCTGGAGCTGTGTGCCAGTCTGCATAGTACCCTTTTTCTTCTCGTGTCCAAGCAGCTGGCACACTTTTAAAACTCCCAGGCTGTCCTTCTGCGTCAGATCAAAATGGGTTGCTTTTTAAAGATTCCTCTCAGTTGGCAGCTTTGAGGACCCTCTTCCACATTCATGGATCACGTCAATCCCAACCGCCACGAATTTCTCTAGATGCAGACTTCCCTGGGTCCTCCAGCTCCCACAGTGCATGCATTTCTCTATCCTATGGGACCAGAGACCTCCCCTTGTCCCAGGCGAAATCCAACCTCTTCATGGTGAAGTGTAGAGCTCCTATGAATCTGCATGTTTGTGCCAATTGGGGACCAGTGTTCTGGGGTTTACAGTGGGTGCCATAGTTGTAGATTTTCAGGCTTCCAATTACATCCACTTTCCCCTTAAAGATGGCACAGTCTCCACATCTGAGCTGGTGGCTCCAGGAGGGAACCCAGCAGCAGTGGTGGCTGCCCAATCAGAAGAGCCCTGTCCAGTAGTCCCCCATTTTCTCCTGGAATATAGCTGTCCCTTAACTCGCCAACAAACATTCCCCATGCGACCCTCAGCTGTTCTTTCTGTCTGCTCCGGGACAAGGCTCAGGACACATCCAACTATTCTGCCGCCATTTTTTTCTAGGTTTTTATTTTTAATCCAAACATTCCCATAAGTTACGAGGCACTAGATTTTTTTTCTCCCATGATACACACTTTGAATGGGACTCTGTGTTTACAATAACGTTGTTAATTTAGGAACACATTGAAAATGGGCTCCAAAGCACCAAACTTAGAAAATTGAAGTTCCACCTCTAATCATAAGATAGGAGCTCAGTCCTTTCTTGGACCTTCTTAGTTTTGGCCAGACAGAGACATGGGTTTTGAAAGAATGTGCTCTAATTTTTCTTTGGATCAGGCTCCAGCCTGCAGTGGGAGTTGTTAGAAGTCTGAGTGGATGCCTGAGGTGCAGTTGTGGAATCAAACTAGGGTAGAACATTTTTTTTTCTTAAACATCACCTTTTTATCAGATGAACTTGTAAACAAATGTGTCTCCTTCATATCATGCTCCATCCTTCTACAAGCATATTCACATACAGCGTTCCTCCTCGTCTACTGCCGTGAGTGGACATAGATATAAAGGGGTGAATGCCAGAAGAAAAGAGCTGCATTACACATGAGAACTCCACCTGCATTCCAATCCTCACAACCCCTTTACCACCATCTGTCAGGAAGCCATCGGGACATATCTCATTGGCCATCATGATGAAGTGAGGACCTCCCCAGGTCCTCTCTCATTTTCCCGACTCTCACCCACACACATGGCTTCTATTTTGCCTCTATTGGCCTCCTCTCCCACTCCTGCTTTCAAAGCAAAACTTTGTTAGACCTTCTAGAATTCAACATCATTCATCAACAAAATTTCCTACACTCTACCTGAATATTCCCTCACAAGCTACCCTTTCTGAATCGCAAGAGCACTAATTTCTCTTGAATGGTGGCTGCTCTCTTTCCCTCAGTTGTTACACTTACCTTAAAACTCCCAATTTGATTAATGCAACTTTCTGAATTTTCAAAGCGTGCACAAGGAGCTGGCTGTGGCTATAGAAAGACATCTCTATGTGGATGGCTTCACTTGAATCCAAAGAACAAATTTCATATGACCCAAGCAAGGCCACATACTTCCCTGGTCTGTTCACTTACCCACACTTTTAGGTAACTGTTACATTCCTGCCTCTTCTGATTTCGGCTACTGTCTGATTTTTATTACACTGAAAGGTGAAAGCAATCAGGATCCACCTGGCCTCTTTCTGTGCACATAGAGGACACTGCCTTCCCTGAAAGAATGACTTTGTTCTGTGGAAGATGAACCCATCCCTCCCACTATTCCCGGGTCACATCCTCTCTCCAGGACATTGCACTATTCCTCTAGCATACACTTTCCCTTCCCCTGTGTTACTGCATAATACCCATCAGTATGCAATACTGGAACATTTCACAACTTAACACAAAACAGCACCATTTTCACCACCTCCTTCAAATGGCACCATTTCTCTTTTCCCTCTGTGCTGGGATAAAATTAAGGTCTTGGCCAGAATTATACAGTTTTATGTGGGCTTAAATTCCTCTTTGAAGCTCACGGATTATTGGCAGAATTCAGTTCCTTGTGTCACAGGACTTTGGTCTCTGTTTTTCATCTGGCTATTTTCTGGAGATCTCTCCCAGCTTTTGGAGGCACCTATAGTGTCTTCCCTGTGGCACCCATAATCAATTCACAGCCTGGAGATTCGCTTTCTGCAGGCCAGTTGGATTATGTGTTTGCTTTTTTTTTTTTTTCTGACTGCGATAAAACTATATTTTTAAAGAGCTCATGATTAAACCAGATTCACCCCA
>JAAGEH010000079.1:5021725-5026725 GCA_011751065.1 Lasiurus cinereus | reverse complement strand
ACTTGCACCATAGGTTCATAAAATAGAAGTTTTCAACATTATTTCTAATTGCTACCTGCCAGCTCCAAGTTCTTAACTGTGCCTCATTGCGTAGAGCCATCTGTTTTGCACATCAAAATTTATGAGGAATCACATCCCACACTTAACGTCAAATTTGCAAATCAGCATAGTAAGGCATAAGCCTAGAGAATAAGCAGGAATAATTATACCTAAATCATGACATGACAAGATAACTATAACAATCACAATTACAGTATATATATATATAATTATAAATGCCTAATTAAAAAATATTCTCTCACCTCTCCCCGCACCCTCCCCCTCACCATGCTCTCAGTGGAGGGCTCAAATACCAAATCAGATATCAGGCAACCCTACTAATCCTCTGTTTCTCTCAATAACCCAATGAGGAAGGAACTATAATTTATATTTTATACTCAATGAAATTTGGCTTAGGGTAACTTCTTTGGGTCTAGAACGCTAGTAAATGGAAGACCTAGAATTCAACCAGGGCTCACAGGAGCCGAAGCTCATGGTCTGCTCACAGTGACATACAACCTCTTGTCATTTGATGGATGGGGAAGCAGATGTTCAGAGAGGTACCCTGATGGGCAGGGCAAAGTCACAGCAAATGTGTGCTAGGATTGGGTTTGATCCCAGGTTTCCCAGTTGAGTGAATATCCATAAGACTGACCTGCCTCCCTGGCATTTCTAGAGGGTGCTGAATATAAAGATGTTTCTGCTTTAAGAAGGGCACCGAAAAGACCACCACACAACACAACCTCGAAGAATTAATAAAAAGATAACTGGTACTTCAGAATGAATGTATCACCTACTCCAAGGGAAGAATGGTTCAACCAAGAATAAAGTATAAAATGTTCCAAGTTCAAGCAATGCAAACCCCTTATTTTAAGGGGCATGGTGATGTTGGGGTAGCACTGAAATAAGATCCACCTTGGAATATGAGCTGTCATACAAAATAAATGAACCCTCTTAAAGGCAGAATGAGACCAAACTTGGTATGAGCCCACAGGCAGAACTCACTGCCAGCCTGGTGAGCCATCCAAGCCTTTGTTCAGAGGATGCAATCTGTGTGTGAGCAGATTCTGATATCTGAGCCACATCCTACTCAACCTCCACAGATAGCCTGAAGGAGAAGCTTACCTAGGTCAACTTCTCTGGCCACATTTGTAGGCGTGTGTTCAGTGTGGAACTTATCAGCCTAAAGAGAAATCATAAATCATTTTTATTCACTTGCAACCACTCTAACAGAGCAGATTTTTCACCCAGGTGAATCCACACTGAATTCTATTTTGCACACTCCCTCTCACTCCTGAATACCTTTCAAATCATGCTCAGAGCCCATCTGGGACTTTGCAAGCTACCTGTTCATCAGGTGGCCTTTGGTACCCTGGGGCCTCACTGCCCACACTAGCATAAAAATTACATTTCTTTCCTGAGACTCTGACCATATCACCTCTTCTTAGATATCTGACCTGCTCTTTTTCTTCAATAAATCCTAAGCAATTTCAGATTCAGTGCTGTGACCTCCTGATCCTGCCTTGTCTCACTTTGATGCTTCCTGAGCCTCTTTCTGGTTTTATCTCGTACCTCCTTTCCCCTATGTTCAGTCTCTCACTCAGCCCCCTCTCATCTGCTCTTGTATTTGTCCTCAGGTTTCCTCATGTGCTGCCAGTCATGACAGCCCTTATGGCAGACACTTTCGGAGATGCCAGCCTCTCTCTCAGTCTTACACCATTAGTCTCTGTAACATTCACTGCCAGCATCTCAGAACCTCACCTGGGTTCCATATCCTTGCCCAATGAAAGGCTGAAATTAAGTTAATGAAGGGGATTGCACACTGGGGACAAGTAACTTCAACACACTTGGAAACATGAGGAAGTAAGCCAGAGGGGCATTTCCTGCTCCACATTCATTCATTCATTCGTTCTCTAATACCTTTGTTGAAAAGTTATTAAACATCAGACTGTGTGCTGAGTACGTGTGTGTGTGTGTGTGTGTGTGTGTGTGTGTGTGTGTGTGTAGTGTGTGTGTAGTTATGTTCATGTGTATGTCATAAAGAGTCCTGGCAGAGATTCTCAAACTTTCTTGGCCATGGCAATTTTAGTGTCTCAGTAATATTTTCATGGCACCCTTGGGCTAAAAGTAATAACTAACAAGTCTCTTTTTTAACTAGTTAGGTTAAAACAATAAATTTTTTTTGTTAGGTTAATAAATATTTATGGGTTAGTAACTTAGTAGTCATTTGAGCTAGTCATAAATTGGGGAAGAAAAGCACTTTCATATTAGATCTAAATAACCTCAAATATTTATAAATGGGATGGATATGCCTATTGGGTACTGCACAAATTCTCAATCCTTGGAATCAGATTGGATGCTGCCATTCTCATTTCCTGTAACATATTGATTTTAGGCTTACTTGCTTTTTATGACAGTGACCTCTAAACTCAGTTAATATGGCATTATGAAAAGGAATGCAGTGTACTCTAACCCTGAAGCTAAAATACATCAAGCTAGAAGTACATGTGGTATCTGATAAGATGTTGCTGTATCTCTCTCAAAAATTTAAAATATCCCGGGCACAAGGTGCCTTGGTGTACAGTTGGGACTCATGGGGACAGGGTTTCTATTCTGCTGGTCTTTATATCTGATAGAGGTAAGTCATAAACAAGTCATTTGTATGTAAAATATGCAGAGACTTTTCCTACAGTGGACATTTTTAGGTTTTCAATTAATATGGATTGGGTGCTATGAAAATTCATCAGGTGGGAGTGGAAGTTCTATTTGTGATTTCAATGGATCAATATAATGCAAAATAAAATTCTGGTAACTATGGGGGTTTGCTTATTTTTTATGTTACCAAAAAAGGACATTAAATTTAAATATATATATCACTATCTTCTATTAGAGTCATTTAAACTATCTTTAATTGAGATATAACTTACATACAATAAAATACACACATCTTAAATGTTCATTTCAATTATATTTTACATATATAAATATCCATGTAATAGTCACCCAGATCAAGAAGTAAAATCACCACAGAGGTTCCCTTAGACCCTCTCCCAAGGAATTTTTCAGTTAATATCTCACACCCCTACTCCATACCCCAGCCTTCTCCAATGTAGAGGTAAACACTCCCAATGGAGTATTTTTACCTCTTCTTAAAGTTATATAAATGGAATTATACTGTGTATACCCTTTGTGTCTAAGTTCTTCCTCAGAATGTCTGTGACATTCACCCACATTGTTGCATGGGTCAGTAATTTGTTCTTTGCTCTTGCTGAATTATACTCCATTGTATGACTATCTCACATCATCTCTCTTATTAAAAGAAAAATATCTTAAATTAGAGCAAATTATCCTTTTTTTACTTTCTTTATTGATATATATGAATGCTGCAATAAGCAATCTAATTTTTAATTTTGCTTGCTTCTAAACATTAGAAAATTGTGTCATACCATTTTATAAAATTCTTCTGCTTTTACTCTTTTCATTCAACATGTTTCTATGAATCATCCATATTCACAATGAACCTCATTCAGTTATTTTTAGTGCTGTGAGTTTTTCTATGTATGAAAATACCACAACCTGTTTATCTACTCTCTTGCTGGTAGAAATGGGCAAGTCATTCCTATCATAAATATGCAGACTTTTATATCAGTGGGCATTTTCAGATTTTCCAATTAATATGAAACATTTGCCATAATTTTAAAACCACTTTTTCTCCTTTAAATATTTTTTAAACTACTGTCTCATTTGGGGTTGTTCTGGGATAAGTCTGCAAACCTGAGGCAGTTCCTGGGTTGCTGCTATGCAATGAATTAAAAATTAATTCATGGAGGGACTCTGGTCCATAGGCTAATGGCCACATAGCCCCAAATCAGCACTGACCTCTCTATTAATGCCCAACCTAAGAGACATGCATGGTGCTAAGTGAGGAACCTGCTGTCTTAGTTGATGTCAAGCACGAACCCCATTGGTCAGAGAGGGCTGAGACAACTAATTGGAGAAAAGTGGATTTTTCAGCTACAAGAGAAAAAAGGGTATTAACAAATGCAATGTACTCTGAAATTCAAGAATCTATGTGCCTTGAAAGTCCTCCTACTTTCCTTATCTATCTGAAATGGTTTTGCCTCTAGGCTTTATAAAGTTCTCACACTAATCCCCCAAAGCTTACTGATGGAAAATAATAAGAGCTAAGCTAACCCAACTGCTCTTGAAAGTTTTCTAATAGGAGTTCACTGAGCCAAGTGCTTTTACATGGTTTATCTCATTCATTCTTCACAGCAAGAGAATTAGATAGCTACTGTCATTCATCCCCCACAATAAGAGAATTAGACAGCCACTGTCATTATCAGTCCCATTTTACAGATGAAAGGGAAATAATTTGCTCAATGTCTTACAGCTAGTGTATAGCAAAACCAGGTTTGAAAACGTCAACTTAATTCTAGAATCTGTGTTCTTAGCCAGACATTATGGTGCCCCTGGGCACCTGTCTGCCCAGTTGCCAAGTAGCCTGTGGATATTGTTGGTATTAAACAGAAGATATAATGATAGGAATTGGTCACAAGGTACTGGAAAGACATAGAAGCAAAAGGGGACACAAAAGTTAGAGAGTAACGTAAGGAAGTAGTTAACATCATTAGAGCTGGAGGAACAAAGGGAAGAATTGTGAGTTTCCAGAACCTGAATGTTTGAAAGAGGGTGGGAAGAGCTGGAATTCAGACCTCTAAGGAAGGGCATTTTCCCACTGGCATTGGTGCATCTGAAGCTCACAGGAAGTCTCTATGGGCTGACCCTGGGGCAGGATGCTGACTGGCTGAGCTGACATCTCTGAAGGGTCATCATGAAGCAGATTGTGGGTGTGCAGAATAAAGCTGGGAACTGGAATCAATTACTACTGGAACTGGCTGGATGCTGGGGTTAAGACCTGCTGCTAGGTGATAGTCAGGAACAGCAAATCAGCTGGCAGG
>JAAGEH010000079.1:4929123-5021715 GCA_011751065.1 Lasiurus cinereus | reverse complement strand
CCATAAGCAGCACTGTTGACATTTGAGGCCAGATATCTCTTGGTTGTGGGGGCTGTCCCGTGCTTTGTAAGATGTTCAATGGCATCTCTGGCTTATACCCACCAGATGCCAGTAGTCTCTTCCTAGCTGTGACAATAAAAGCTGTCTCCGGACAATGCCAAACACCCGCTGGAGGTCACAGTCACCACCCGCACCTTGACCCTCGCCCCAGGTGAGTGCACTCTTTCCTTGTGGTCTGTGAGGCATCTCTGTCCGTTAATAATCCCCTTTTTCTGCTTAAGCTCTTTTGATTTAGCTCCTAGTACCTGCAACACAAGGGGTCCTACCCTAAAAGCTATCCTAACACTTACCGAGATCTTAAATATGTCCCAGGCCCTATGCTAAGCGCTTACAGGCATCATCTACTTTAAAGCTCCCTACGATCCTGCGAGGCAGGTGCCAGATTTTGCCCTCATTTTATAGAAGAGGAAACTAGGGTCTGAGCAGAAACTTACTCCAGTCACTGAGTGGAGTGGGTACTTTGTGACCACAAGGCTCTACTGCAATATGTTACCACTCAACAATGTGACAGGCAGCTACACTCTTGCCCAAGGCCCTTTGTTCATATTGGTTTGAACGATATGGAATTGCCACCTTTACGGGCCCAAAAGGGTCAGATATCAGCTGTTTCATTTGGGTCAGTGAGTATCTTTTGCTCTTTGCCAGGAAGCACAAACCCCATCCGCAGATCTCTATCCTTCAGGCCCATTTCTGTTTTCTTGTCCTCCAGGTGGCCACCCTGCACCCAGCACCTCAGGAGATGTATTTGTCTGCTCAGGGCTGACAGAGTAGAGGACCACTGACCGAGAGGCTTAGACAACAAAATGGTCTTCTCTCAGGTCTAGAGGCTGGAACTTTGAGGTCAAGCACATTCCCCATCCCTGTTAGAGATGGTCATCTTCTCCCTGGGTCTTTGTATGGTTTTTTCTCTATTCTCACTTGTCTGTGTTCTAATCTCCTCTTTATATAAGACCACCAGTCATATTGGATTAGAGCACACCCTAATAACCTCATTTGAATTTAATCATCACTTTAAAGACCATATCTCCAAATACACAGTCTGAGAGACAAGGATTTGAGACTGCCATCTATGAATTGGGGGGAGGCACAGTTCAGCCCATACCAGGAGACCTCACTTTCTGGAACCACTTAGCACTCAATGTCTGAGATTCACTGGTCTCTAAATTGCATGTCTCATTTGACTCCTGAAGTGTTTTGCTTTACGTGTGCATAACTTATCTTGTAAAGAAGTTCATATGCATACTAATAGCACTTCTTTGCCCAAACCTAGCATAGTCCGGGGGGAAAATGTCAGTAAAATATTATATAAAGTTATCATAGCTTGAATATTCCTATGGTATTAAAGCAGGACCCATTGATTTTTTTTTAATTTGAGGATTTCTCTAGTTTTAAGTTTCCATGGCTCACTGCTCTTTAAAACCAATTTTTATGCACTTAAAACACACTTTGAGGTCTCTTGAAAACCTTTATTATCACCTTAATTTTCCTTATGATGAACCAGCACCACTGCTATTAAGAACTTTAAAAACACTCGAAACTGATTTTCTCCATTAAAGGCACTTAAGATTTTCAGTGCTAACTGCTGATGAAATAAACACGGCTCCAAGACTAAGGAAAGAGAAAGAAATATACCAGGACCAAAACAGACATGTAAAAGTCTGTGAGCCCAACCTATAAGCGGCTAAAAATAGAGCTACAGTGTGACCACTTTCTCAGCCCAGCAAGAGTGACTTTGAAGAGTGCTGATGGATGTCATGGTTTGCAAAGCACAAGTTCATGGAAGAAATATAAATATATTCATTCCATGATGTTCTTTTCAGATTCTCGTTGGCTTTTGGCTCTGGTCCATGGCACGTCTGGACACAGAAGGATTTAGAGCTTTGTGCTCAGGACAGTCATTGTTTCTTCTAGAACATGCAAACAATTCCAACTTGTAACATTTTTATTAGAGAATATAGTGACCAGCCCCCACGTCATTTCCCTGATGAATTGACTGTGTGGCTTTAGTAGCCATGATTTTACATTTGTTAACTTGCCTTCTTTCAGCAAATATTTATTGGGTGCTTGCTTGGTGGTGCTGGTTTGTGATGTGACTCTACCACACTGCACTGTTTTCAGCTACTTTGTGTCTAGGATGAGCCACAGGATGTACAATGGCAACAGGAGAGCGTGGTTAGTGGATCATGGCACCATCACTGTAGGCCACCTTGCCTGTGTCTCATTGGTAACACAGGGGTGATAATTAACTCATGGGTTGTTGTGATCATAATTACATAAAGCATATTAACTAGTTATTGTAGTTCCTGGTGCATTATAAAAGCTAAGAAGTGAAGAGCTGCTATTGCTATTACTATTCTTCAATAATATTGTGAGTACCAAATTCCTTGGTATTTTTCTATTACTCTTTTCCTATTTGAGCCATTATCATTACAAACCACTGCTTTGGGGAACATTGCTACAGCAGAAGGAAGTAAAAAAGAAGGCTTTTCACATTCAAATTTAAAATCAGAGGCAGGAAGAACTTATGGTAAGTTGGAACAGTTTTCCACTTTCTGAGACTAGAAACTGTTCCCTCAGTGTGGGGAAGGGATGACAAAGACATCCTCAAAGGCTGAGAAAGGGTCCCTTATGCCTTGGAATGGAGGGAGCAGAAAATCCAAGGGAGGAATAGAGTAGAGTGATGCAAACCCACAATAAATGTAGGGAGACTTAAGAGGCTGGAAATAGATAAGGTCTTGGCTGATATCTCTGAGCTTCCTATGGCCAGGGAGGTGTAAGTGGGGTGGCAAGAGCAGAATGAGTCTTTGTACAAAGCACTAGCTTTAAAGACAGTCTGACTCCAACGGGTTTTCTAGACAAACTCCCAGAAGCAATGTGCTGGAGTCCTGCATGAACAATAACTGAAGATGAAACCCCAGGCACACCCTGCTCAAGAACTCAATACCTCAGCATGATATAAAACCCCAAGAACTTAAATGAAATCATGGGGGGGGGGGGCGGGAGTGGATAGGGCAAGAAAGATGGGTTGAGGGAACTTGCAACAATTATTATTGAAAGTTTTGAGCCAGAGACTATGATTTTGTGCCATACACAAAATGTGTAGCGCAGGCCCTAGTATGTAATAGGTGCTCAATAAAGTGTGTACTATTTGAATGGCAGACACTGGATTAGATGCTAAAGCTATATAGATATCAAAGGTATAGTCATTTCTCTCCAACAGCTCAGAGTCTCATGGAGATACACACAAACATATGCATATTTACATTCTCACATATACACTATGTGGTAAAGGTATGCCACAGGTGCAATGAAGCAAAGTGGAAAGAGCCACCAAACCTGATTACAAAGATTCAGAGGGGTGATGTTGGCACTAACTAATGCAGGGGCATCCTTATCAACAGGAGTAACATGTACACCAACACACAGACATGAAACAGCATAGTATGTTTGAGGAGTGACTATGGATCCAACAGATCCAAATCCAGCTGATATTTGACTTACTGCTAGTATGAAGTAGAGTGAGAGAGAACACAAATGCCCCAGAGGGCTCTCAGAGCATGTTTTTGACTGGTTAGAACGTAAAACATTCTCTAGATACATAGATGTTCAGGCAGATTCCTCCCAAGACACAGGTTTTTTTTCCAACAAATGAATTTAGAAGCAGGAAGAACTATCCAGGAGCCTGGTCAGCTAGATGCTGGTTCTGGCTCTATCAATACCAACTCTATAACTCCTTCTGCCTCTGAAAGAGATGATTAATCTATTACTTGAGAGGGAACAGAAAGATTATAAGATTTTCCTGGAATTTCATTGTGGTGGTGTTCAGAATGGCTCTGAGCAGTGGGTTTGAAGAGGCAAGGGAGGAACAGAGTAGAGTTGATTTTAACAGAAAGCTCCCCACCAAGTTCAACATATTCACTCAACCAGGTAGAATTAGACCATAAGCCTTAACTCAGGAAAATGCAGGATGTCCTAAAAGTACTAAAAAAAGACCAGTGGGACTGGTTAATTAATTGAACTACTCTGTACCAGGAACTTCAAGGAGAATGGAAAAATATATGTTCACAAACCACAGTTATTATCCTTTATTAAAATTCTCATTCAAGATTGTTGATTTTTTTTCAGAGAAATCTGAAGGGAGAGCGAAAAATATTGATGTGTGAGAGAAACATTGATCAGTTGCTTCTTATATCTGCCCCACCTGGGGATTGAAACTGTACCCTAAGTATGTGCCCTGACCAGGAATCAAACCCACAACCTTTTGATGTATAGGATGATGTACTCCAACCAACTGAGTCACCTGCCCAGGGCCACTGTTATTATTATTTTTTATCCTTTATTGTTGAAAGTATTACATATGTCCCCTTTTTTCTCCCATTGACACTTTATACCCCATCCCCACTGCATATCTCCCCTCGCCCCACCCCAGCTCTTTCCCTCTCTATTATCTATGTCCATGGGTTATGCACATATGCAGACAAGTTATTTGGTTGATCTCTTCCCACCCCCCCCCACCTTCCCTCTGAGATTCTACAGTCTGTTCCATGCTTCTGTGTCTCTGATCTATTTAGTTCAACAGTTTTTTGTTCTTTAGATTCTACATATGAATGAGATCATGTGATACTTGACTTTCCCTCACTGGCTTATTTCGCTACTCTCCAGGTCCCTCCATGCACAGTTATTATTCTTAAGAAAATCCCCATTGTTCATGGGAGAAAGGCATATGAGAACATGCGGTGATAGACAATGAGATCAATACATACCAGAGTTTGTGGACACAGAGAAGGGCACAATCAGTGACCTGCCATAGTGTGAAGCAGTGAGGGGCAGTCACAGAAAGGGGTGGTATTTATATTGGGTCTTGAAGACTTTCATAGATGTGAAACAAAGAGAGAAACAGAGAAGACAATTTATAATCAAGCATTACATTATATTTTAGTGGATACTTAGACCTGAAGTGTGACATAATTGATTAAAACATGAGTGACACAAAATTTTGAACAGATTTTTGTATATTATTGGTTTTTCCTTTTTTTATCCCCTCCCCCATGTTTTTGTGTCAAATTGTTCTCTGGTGTTTAGTAGGGAATTCTTTTCTGCCTTAGTAAAGAATGATACAGTCCAACCCATGTGGTTCAGTGGTTGAGCATAGACCCGTGAACCAGGAGATTGCTGATTTGATTCCTAGTCAGGTACATGCCTGGGTTTTGGGCTCAATCCCCAGTAGAGAGTATGCAGGAGGCAGCCTACCAATAATTTTCTCTCATCATTGATGTTTCTATCACTCTCTCCCTCTCCCTTCCTCTCTGAAGTCAATGTATATATACTAGTGGCTCTGTGCATGAATTCATTCACATTGAAAGGAAATTAATTAGAAAAGATATTGTAATATGACTACTTCACCCTTTCTCTATAATAGAAGTGTCAGAGATGAAAAAATAGTGAAATGAATATGAAAAAACATAAATTGATTAATAAGCAATAACATGATATAACAACAAAGAAAATGATATAAAAATAATAAAAACATGATATAAAAACAACATTGATAAAATAATGACTGATAACTTGATTAAACTTTTTCTAATATCTCCCTGTATACCAAATTAAGAGTAAAAACACTTTAGAGTGCTGGACTAATTTCCCTTGTGATGAAGTATTTACAACTTTAACTTTAATGTCACACATTCTTCAAATTTGAGAGAAAGCAATATATAACTGACCATGTCTGAAAACGGGTTCAGGTAGGAATATTCCTACTCTGTCTAGAGTTTGTCCTTGTGATTTATTAATAGTCATCACAAATGCTGGCATCACAAGAAACTGTCTTTGAATTAATTTAAATGGGAGGCTAGTGTCAGATGGGGACAAATCAATTCTTGGAATCAGAACAATCTCTCCCTCCACAGCTCCTGTTAATACTTCAGCTCCAATTATGTTAAGTTACAATCTTTTGATAATAAATCTAGTACCATTACAAAGATCCCTTTTACTATTAAGATTTCTCAGTAGCATGATGATTGCACCTACTCTCAATTTTAACTTATGACACAGCATTCTCAAAGGAGTATTATTAAGAAATTCAATGGGAAAATTTCCCTTTTCAGCATCATTTATTGAATCGATGGAATCATCACTCAAATGGTACATTGTACCAATAGTTGGTCATAAGATATATTCTGTCAATGCTGCTGCTTTCTTTCAGCTTCATAATGTCAACAAAAACAACCAAATTTATGATCCACAATGACAAATCAAGACACACATGTATGATTGGCACCAGTGAGAGCTTTATATGTATTTCACATGTGTGAGTCAACATTTATTTTTAAATTGCCAGTGCATGTCATATGTGCCCACTGGCTAGTCGGTCAGACAGTTGGATGGATGGATGGTTGGTCACTTAGCCTTATATATATACTAGATATCCGATGCATGAAATTCATGCAAGGGGCTCTGCTTCTGCCACCTCTATCTTGGCCCCCTGCTAGTCAACAGTAGTCACCTCTGCCTTGGCACCCACCCTCCATGGTAGCACCTCTGCCTCAGCCCCTACCCTTGTGGCTTTGTCCAGAAGGTTGTCTGGAAGGACATCTGGTCTAATTAGCATATTATGCTTTTATTATTAATATAGAGAGATTTTTTTAAAAAGAATGATACACAGTGCCTTCTGTCTACGTTAGAATATCTGAATCTATTTCTTGGTTCCAGTGTGAAGCCAGTAGTTGAATAACAGAAATATCAATAAAAACTCCTGACAAAGTGAAGAAAGACCAGAGGATGTGTTTTGGACTTGTGGTCAGGGTAAAAGGAGTTTCAGAGAATTCCTTTACCTCATGGTCAGATCTTTACCAAGCCCTTGTATCTGTCAGTCATCCTACATAGGAGGGAGAAAAGGCAAAGAAAAAAAAAAGGGAGGAAAAAAGACTGGTAGATATTGTGGGTAGGGAGTTGGGTAGCTTGATCTGGGGTCTGCCAGTCTGGGATCAAACCCTGCATCTGCTATTCACCAATTATGTGATCTCAACCAAGCTACACAATAAGATGTGCTGCTTAGACACATGAATTATTTTGAGCTGAATACAATTGAGATCCTGCAGGTTCACAAGAAATTTTTACCTGTCTCTTAAAGAATTTAAATTGGGGACCGTGTCCATAATAAGAGCTATCACCAGCAATAACTTCTTATGTCCTATCTATTGTGCATCTAATAGATAAACATCTAATTACTGAATATCTGCTCTTCTTATTGTCCTCCAATGACCTTCCTCTCATCTGAAGCCCCAAGTGTCTTACCTCATCCTTGGCTCAGAATGCCAAATATACTTCATCTTCCTTTTCTGTCTCTGCATCTCTCATATATGTGGGGTTCCTATATATACAAATGCAATTAAATATGGTTATTTTCTCTTGTTAATCTGTCTTACATCTATTTTATTATTAGACTAGATGAAAAAATGTAGAAAAGTAGGTGGAAGTTTCTTCATTTCCCATACTTCCCACAAATTAATTTTGCTTCAGCCAGTATGAAGTGGGTGGGAGTCAGACTTGAAGAGTCTTGTCTGATGCCAAGGGGTAGAGAAAGAATCCAGGAGACAAAAGATGTCCCCAAACAGCTTGACTTTGCAAGGAAGGTGAAGCCCATTTTACAGGGAGTAAAGTGACATTCCCAAACCTCCTGGGCTGATTACCAAAGGAATCAAGAGGCTTAATTGATGGCTAGTTTTTCATAAAGTGTGAAAAGGAGCATAGGCTGTTCTACTTAGGCTTTTTAGAGTGACAGAGACTATTTTTAATCTTAGGATGTATTTTCCTATTGCCATGTGATCTTTGGGTCACTTATTCTGAGGGCTTAGATTGGTTATGGCTACAATGAAGCTTTACTAATGAGTCAAATATAGAAAAATGATCTCATGACCTCTATATTCTGGTTCCAGTTAAGTCCTGATTCATTTAGTTCATACTGTATTTCAAATGTGTTATGCAAATGTAAAGTAAGGTACCAAAGTCATTATTAAGAAACATAATGACATTCATTGTACTTTCCTTTTTGAAATAAACTATTAAAGATGTGGTTTAAATTGATGACCCTTGTTAACTTATCCTCATATGCTTTCTGTCTTTTGAAACTAAAAATGTGTTTGTAATAGCAACAAGGTTTGCTTTTGTAAGACTTCAGCTTTTTTTCTTTGCACAGTCTTCCTTAAGTCAGGAACCTTCTGGCCACCAAATGGACAAATGACCTCAGCCCACAATTAATAATACAAGTTCACCACTGAGGGAAACTCCCTAAGGACATGCCATCAGAGACAGCCATCAAAATGAGCCCCCAAAATGGAGACTGGGGAGGAAGCATGTAGAAGCCCAGTTAGACCATCCCTTAAGCACATCAACCCCACACCATGAGCAAGATGAAATAGAAATTAGTTTGACCATCCAAAAGTAATCTCAGTTTGAATTTTGAAAGGGTAAGGCATGGATGGCTTTCTATGAAATGTAATTTTATTAAAAAAAAAAGCATATATATTTTTATTGATTTCAGAGAGGAAGGGAGAGGAAGAGAGAGATAGAAACATCAATGATGAAAAAGAATCATTGATCGGCTACCTCCTGCCCACCCCCTACTGGGGATCAAGCCCGACAACTGGGCATGTCCCCTTGAATGGAATTGAACCCCAATGCTTCAGTCTTTAGGCTGATGCTCTATCCACTGAGCCAAACTGGCTAGGGCTGAAATGTAAATTTCAACATTAAAAAACAGCTCTTATTATAATATCATAAGAATTAGGAAAAAAAGATAAAACAATAGTTATGTGTCACTATCTTCGTATAGGGATGGAAACAGTTCAATTACTTTAGGACTAAAATTGATTATTTCAGGCTAAAATTATTAGTTTTATCCATTTAGGGAAGTAACCATGTAGGGACGGTGGGTTTAATCCCATTAATAATTAATTTTCTAGTCCTGAAGGTGAAAATAAGGCTAAGTTGTTGAAAATAAGTGTAAGACTTGGCAGATTAAAGTAAAGCAATACAAATCTTTAGTACTCCCTCATTTACCTTAGGCCTTTTGGGGAGGAAGGCCAGGGTCCCTGGCTCAGCCACTTACCCAAGGCTTGCTACACTGAATGCTGATGTGAGGATATGGGGTGGGACAAGGAGAAGAAATTATTTGAACAGCCTATGGGTTTTTAGGAGCAATGATATGCCTTGTCCAATGATAGAGGAGGCACTAATTTCATCTTTGTGTTACTGTTTGAGGTCTCATTGCATCAGACTGCCGAAGAAAGAGGCCTCCAAGTTGATCAACTATTCTAGTTTGCTGGGAATAAGGGGTTCCTGGCTTTGGTGCTAAAGCCAGGACAGTACCTGTTACAGTTGGTCACCCTAGCTCCTTCATTGGTCTCTGCAAGGGAAAAGCAGGAATCTTTTGATCTCAGTGCAAGAGAGGCTTTCATACATGAGGACTTATTTTACCCAATAACTCATACATTTGTTTCTATTACATTAAAAAATTCTAATTGCATTCCTAAAATTCAACATGGCATTTGAAACTAAGTACAAATTACATACTGAATTCTATGCAAGTTCCATAACCATGCTCCTGCCTTGGGTTCCATCTGAAATAAAGCAGTTAGTATTGGCAAGATGCAGGAAGTTACCTGGAATGATGAGAAGAATAAGAAACAGAAGGCAACATGAGTTGGGATTTGGGGAGGTGGGTTTGGGGCATTTTGAGAGAGAGAAGAGAAAGTCTGGGGCAACTGCTCTGATGTGAGAGAAACCTGAAAATGATTTTAAGAAGTTCTGACATGTGTTCTGAGTTGTGTTTCCCTGGTGTTTCTTTGAGAGACTTCTCTAAAGATGTTTCCATGTTATCTGTTTACCAGTGCCAAGATGGGCCCTGAAGAGCTGGGTTCTATGTGGTGACACTCTTGTTTCCTCTTATCATCACCTATTGCAGTAGGTATTTGGATTCCTTAATCTGCAACTGCCATCATTATTAGTCATTTCCTATAGTACATCTGCAATATGTTGTAATAGACAGAGTCTATCAGATAAATTCTAAACTGTATGACAACATCAGTTCAAATATTGTCTGCCTTATTAATCAAAGAAACCAGATACAAACTCAAACACCAAGCACCTGGTTTTTCTCTAAGAGACCTTTGCAAGCTAGTTAGCAACATCTTCCTGGAAACCAAAGTGAATTTCCACCCGAGAGGTTACCTTATTGCTTTGATTGTTCAAAGAAAGGAAACTTGCACAGATCTCATACAAAAATGTGAGAAAGTAAATTTGCTCAGCCAAGGAAGAAAGCCACAGAGAGCTAAAAGTGAAAGAGAATTTTTTAAAAAGAAAGACCAAATCCATATCTGTGATAACTGGTAAAAATGCCCAGATTGCTGCTTTTCATCTAAATTTATTTCTTTGAAACTCATGGCCATCTATGTTGGGGTTTAGAATTTATTTTGACCTTATCTTTTATTCAGGTCATATGTCATAATCCCCAAGTATATCAAACATGCTGAGGAAAGATTAAAAAGAAGAAGAATTTTTAAATTTCATGATTTTTTTAAGGTTACCAGAATGATCTTATTATAATGAATCTACTAAAGAATTAAGATGTGGGCGATTGCTATGATTTTATATTCACAGTTGATGGGATTCAGTAATGTAAAATACATTGTGTACATTGCATGTCAGCCCATTGGGCATATAACTGAGAACCTCCATTGTTTGGGGGAGAAGATTAAAGAGGTCAAGGGGTACTTGGCTGTAAACTGAATTCCATGCTCAGCAAATGGAAACCATTGGAGACAATGCCAACCTGATCTGATGATGATTAACATGAATAATGAGGGTGTAGTCTATGGTTTGATGATCTTGAACCAAATTACTAATCTTATCAACTGAAAGGGTACCTATCATCACTTTCTGATCTCAAAAGGAGGTATGCATAAGTATCATCTTGAAATTATTAAAATTCAGATTCCTGGGCAGCACCCCTACGGATTCTAACCCAGGTCATTTCAGGTGGCTTTGAATAATATGTATATTCAAAACAAGATCCCCCACCAAAGGAATTCTGAGGCTGCACCTCAGAAGACATTTAATGTTTTCATAAATTTCATACAATGGGACTGGCATATGGATTATTAATATACTAGTAAAAATGGATTATTTGATTCTTACACCCATTCTAATGATTTAGCTTGCACATACATGATCAGAGTGTACCAAAGTGGTAAGAAAAGGAAGTATGAGGAAGAGAAACTGATGCAAGCCTCCAAACACTGCATTATTGACCCTAAAATACTTTTGAGGCAGTTGTGGTGCAACTAATTGCTTCATTTTCCAAAATAGACTTTTTTCTACTTCTATTTCTAGTGCTAAGAGGTGCATGGGAGCCCTCTCCCCACAAATCTTGCTCCTAAAAGAATGTCTCCTCAATACCCTGGCCCTTGCTCTGCCTCATTCATTTTCCTGGTTGCATGGAGAACATGGTGTGTCTTTGCACCAACTTTCCTGTCTCTCCTTTAATATGTGTCATTTTACTTTAAGAAAGGGCTGCCTTTCACGTCTCACCAAGCTCCTCTGCTGAGCTGTCATCTGCACAACACACCAGCACTGCCTTCTTACAAAATCATTTGGAACAATGTTCTCTTGACATCAAAGGATGTTCTGAATTTCCTTACGAGATTTAAATTCACTGAGGATGAATTTAATACTCACTTATTGCACTGAATGGAAGAAGCAAAGAGAGTGGTGGAGTGTGATTGAGCTTCTATGATCAATTATATATGTTTATGATTTAAATGCATTTCTTAGTCTAAAAGGGCTAAGAACCCAGAGCCCCTTGTGAAATGGCAGACATGGAATCCCCCTGGCAATCTGGCCCATCACATGTTCTTATCACCTATTTCTATGACAGTAAGTTGAACTATCTCTCCTTCATTGTGAAAATAACTGGCTGAGTTCCTACTGTCTACTCTGGGGCTGGTGGAGACTGAAAAACCAGACTATGCATATCCTGGAGGCCAGTGACTGAGCTAAGGTAAAATGTTTTGTATCTGGCTAAACAGCAAGTATTCATTTCATCCTCTCATCTTGGGAAATCACACATGCACATATGTTTTCTGGAGCATCTCCGATCTATAAGATGTTGATTTCAATCAATAGTTTAAAATATATTGCCCATTTCACCACTAAGAAAAGCCCATCTTTGTCCCATATGAAGATAAGTTAGCTTGTTTCTAAAGCAATGGGTCACATCAGTAAATTAAAATAAAAAATGAGAGAGAACCACATTTTAAGAGAAGACTGGTTTCAGAATACTATAATTTATCTAGAAATTAGACTGAGATGGGAATATTTTTAAGTTTAACAATCTGTATATATATATATAAAAGGCTAATATGCTAAGTGTCTGACCATCTGACTGGTTGCTCTGTTGTGCACTGACCACCAGGGGGCAGACACAACACAGGAGCTGCTGTGATGCACACTGGCCATTAACAAAGAAACAGCACTGTGGACCTGGTGCCCACAAAGCACACTCAGCTTCCCCCAAATGGGACACAGGCCCTACCACCACCCTGGAGCAACACCCTACCAAATTGCAGCCAATGCTGCCAAGACTCCATGGCACAAAATGTGGGCCAAGCCCAGACCAGCCCAGCCCAGAAATGGTGGCTGTGGGTGCCAGGTAATGACATCACATAGTGATGCCTAGCTTCCTTTCCCTAGCGACTAGCCTCCTTGCAGTTTCTTCAGCCCAGGAACATGACTTGCTGTATAGCCAGGTGCAAACATTTTACACTTTACCCAAATGTCTGTGAAGCATTTTTCCCATGCCTCATCTCATTTGATCCTCACAGAAGACCTGGAGTAGGTAGGTAGGAGACTCAGTGGAATCCTTTTCTTTTCATTAGCTGGAAAATGGAGATTTAGAAAGTTTTGAAACTTGACCCAACCGAAAAGAAGTAAGAAATGGTGGGCCTTGAAAATGACTTCAGGTTTTCTCACTGTACAGAATACAGTCAAATACTGCTGCAGTTAAATATTTTACCCCTTATTCTCCCTGCGTGATTTGCAATAATAATCTGCTTCATGTTGATATTTACTGCTGTGTTGCTGACAATACCCTGAAATAGAAGTTGGGGTGCTTCGCTAGACTGGAAAAAGTTTAGCTAAATGAAAAAGCAGATCTAATTAATGAAGTTTATTCTATATATAGAAAAGACTAAGTTGACTCAGGTATGCATGATACATATAAAGCCCTTGCTGGCACCAATCATATGTTTGTGTTTCGATCTGTCATTGTCAGTCATGAATTTGGTTGACACTTCTATTATAGAGAAAAGGCAAATAGTAATATTAAAATATTTATTCTAATTAATTTCCTTTCAATGTGCACAATTTCGTGCACTGAGCCACTAGTCTATTATAAAATGTTGTAATTGGACTTTTTAACTCACAGTTCTCCTTAATGTCAATTTTATTTTGACATTGCCAAACTGAAGTTTTAAAAGTGATATATATGTGCATTTCATTATAAAATCTATATCTTTTTGGACAGACTTCCCAAGTTCAAATCCTGGCGCTCTGCCCTAATGACTGTGCAAACATGAGCAAGTTACTTTGTCTGTATTTCACTTTTCTTCCTCACCTTATAGAAATGTTGTGTGGAATAAAGAAACTCATTTGTATTGAATGCCCAGTGCCTAATAAGCATTTAATAGTTAACCAAGATTATTATGTGCTAATGTAGGAACATGGCACAGAGGAAGGCAGAGGTTCTGACCTCAGGAGTTTATACTCAATAATTGTTTCCTTAGAGTTTTCTTTTGTGCTATAAAGAAGATTACCTTACAGCCCAGCCATCATGGCTCAGTGGTTGACCTATGAACCAAGAGGTCATGGTTTGATTCCCAGTCAAGTCACATGCCTGGGTTTTGGGCTCTCTCCCAGTTGGGGGCATGCAGGGGTCAGCGATCAATGATTCTCTCTCATCACTGATGTGTGTGTGTTTTTTCTCTCTCTCTTTCCTTTCTTCTCTGAAATCAATTAAAAGAAGAAGAATACCTTACAGACTGTGGTGAACATGGTCAATAAAGGAACCCTGAGGAGACAGGGAAGATGTCTCATGTAGATTTTAAACATAGGCTTGAAGCAGGGGGAGATTTCTCCAGGAAGAAGGTTACACCTATGAGAAAAGGCTTGAGGCTCATAAAAGAAAATAGTGACAGTGCAACAGCAGGAGAGAGATATGGTCATGTGGAGAGCCTGCTCTCTGCCTGCAGAATGATTCAGGGGGATGAGCCCGTCCAGGTAAGAGAAGAAGCTTTGTCTTGTAGCCCAGGATTAGGCTGACGGCAAAGTCTTATAGCAAAATAAGCTCAAATTTGATTGCAATGGAGAAACATAAAAATGAGTCAATAAGATTTGGGGAAAAAAACATTAATCTTCATTGGAAAAAATAGGAAAAAAAATTTTTTTTGCTTATTTTTGGTTTGCTTTATAGACTCATGGGGAAATATACAAGATGCGATCCAGATGTTCTTCCTTCCCAGTCCTGAGGATCTGTAGCTGATCTGTCCCTCTACACAAGAGCAGAGCAGACAATGGTGTTTACTCACTACAGACCCTGGAAATCTTCAAAAGCAGACTTAAGGAGGGCTGTGCTACATACTGACTTCTGAGAAAAGGCTGTGTACCCAGGAAAGTGAGGAGGTGGAGATTTCAAGCAGAGAAAAGGATTAAAGCAGAGAGACAGATGAAGAGGGAACAAGAACATTTAGAACATGTATGGGGCAACACCCGAAGGGCTGGGTAGGACGTGACCTTGTTCTTTGGTGAGGATCCTTATAAATCAGGATTCACAGCATTACATACTTCTCGGTCTCAAATATATTTAGATTTATTATCAAAGTCCTCATATGAAGAATGCCTTTGGCTTTTCCAGGGTTCCTGTTTATGTGTTTGCATCCAGTGTAGAGGCCAAGAGATATCCAGAATAAGGAAGGAAATAGTCATTGGCAAGTACAAGAGACATCTTTGTCATGGACTATATAATGGGCAAAGTGTCCAAGTATGAACAATATCTGGCTAGAAAAAGCATAAGTTTACACTCCAAATGTCTCCTCTCCCCAACGGATAGCCATCTCGTGCCCCACCCCACTGTGGAAAAGATCTTATCACACATTATGTGCCTTTAAAAGGAGCTCTGAACTCTACATCCCATGACTATTTTATAAAGTATAGCATAAGAAATATAGTCAATAATATTGTAATACCTCTGCATGGTGCTAGGTGGGTACTGGAAATATAGGGGTGAACAGTTTGTTAAGTATATGATTGTACAACCACTATGTTGTATTAGCTGAAACTAATACAAAATATTAAATGTAAACTATAATTGAAAAGTTTTTAAAAACAAGCTCTAGGCCCTACCAGCATGGCTCAGTGGTTGAACTTATGAACCAGGAGGTCATAGTTCAATTCCTGGTCAGGACACATGCCCAGGTTTCAGACTCAATCCCCATTAGGGGGCATGTTGGAGGCAATCTTTCAGTGATTCACTCTCATTGATGTTTCTGTCTCTCTCTCCCTCTCCCTTCCTCTCTGAAATCAATAAAAAATATAGATATATTTTAAAGGAGCTCTGGCTGCCATGCAATGGGTCACATCATGATAGTGGTTTGGACTAGGCTGGTGGTAGCAGAGTTGGGGAGAAGAGGATAGACTTGTGTTGTATTTGAGAGTCAAACAAACAGGACTTGGTGACTGCTTGGATGTGCAGGATGAGAGAAGCTGTGATGTGTTCATTGCTGATAGCATCCCCATGTTGGTATAGCTTTGTCTAGAGTAATTGTAAAGATTGATCAGAAGTGTCATTTACTAAGAACCACTGTAGCAGGAGCAGGTTTATGGGAAAATGATAGTATCAGGTTTGAAATGTGGATCAGGATATCCTGATGAACCAACCCACAGCATATAGAGCAGACAGCTGAATATAAAGATACAAATCTTAGTAGTGGCTGAGGGTGAGAAGTGAGAAAGATCACTGTTGTAGATGAGGACAAGTATGTTGGGTGGATCTTCCAAGAGGATATTAGAGATAAGAGGATAAGTGAGAAGAAATAAACCTCAGTAAAGGAGAAAGAATTACCTAAAGGATGGTAGATGACTCAACAGGGAGGAGGAGAGTCTTAAAGCAAGATGATTGATGTTTTGTAGGATCAGAGTTTGGACAGAAGGGATGGGGAGCAAGCACATGGAAATAGTGTTTGTGCAGAAAGAAGATATCCACCCCACTTTCTGAACTTGAGATACATGTGGATGGAAGAAATAAAAGAACACCAGCTTGAAGTGACCACACTGGAAGATGTGTCCTCAAAGGACAGAAGATTTCACTGAAAGGCGAGGAACTGGAAGACAACTTTGGGGAAGAGATTGGGGTAAAAAGAAAGTTGGCAAATTTGCTCAGGTGGTAGAGTGTAGGAAGGAAGAAGTGAGAGAAAGATCAGGAGGTGATGGAAGGTAGAGGAGGCACAGTGGGTACTGAGTTTTAACAAGGTTCAGTGTGTCCAGGAAATGATGCCCGTGGTCAGAACATGGGGTTCAACTTCCTCATGGTCAGCCGACACTAGCTACTTTACTGGGCCTGGTAGCCGCTGATACCAATGAGCAAGTCACATGGTCTTTCCAAACTGCAATCTGATTATGTCACATACATTTCTCTCCCCAGCTTTAAACCATGAAGACTGAGTTGTTAATGTGCTTTACAGGGTTCTACGTGGTCATTTCCCTCTTGCCTCTCTACTCCACCCTCTCTGAATCATCTTTCATCACTTGAAGTCACCATGTTCTGTCTGTCACAGGGCCTTTGCATATATTGCTTATCCTGGCTGGACACCACTGCCTCCACCTATCATCTAGTTAACTTGGGTTCAGATTTTCTGAAAGCGCAGGTCAAATTTCTCTTACTGCAATCAGACTCACCTGACTTTCCTAACGGGGGTCAATTCCCTTCCTATGGATGAGTATTGAATATCTTTCTAATACCAATTAAAATTTTATATTGTTCATAGGATTATATGGTTAGCATTTCTTTCTTCCACATGACTATAAGTTCCATGAGAGGGGGAGTCACACTTATTCTTTATACAAAATACATCTCCTGATTTTAGTAAATACTTGCTTAAAGCATGAAAAGAGTGGTCTTCACTGGTTGGCACTCGGGGAGAGGGCCACAGCTGGCCATGGCTTTGTCCCAGCTGGTGAGCTGCAGCATCTCAGAGTCTGGCATTCCTGGTGGCCTCCCATTGACAGTGGCCAGGCAGCAAGGATGACAGCTGGTCTCCAAAAAACTCTAATGCCCATTTAATGGACTTACTTATTTATTGAAAAAAAAATTTTCAGGCTATTTAAGCCACTGATTTTTGTGGTTTGCCTGTGATTCCATAATTTCCCTGAAAGACAAGGGCCTTGGACCACTTCCCTGAGAAGAGGCAATCCCATCCCTCTTGAATAAGAGCACATTGTTTATTCACCGGAGGCCCTCAGAGCTCTGATTCTTGGGGAAAAGCTCAGGAGATACAACAGCTACTGACTCAGTGCTCCCAGGGGTACCAAAGGTCATAAGGTCAAGGGTCTCTTTTTGAAGAAGGATATTCCAATCAGTGAAGTCTAGCCAAACAACTATCCCTTCCCCAATTCCTAAATCCTACTTCCTGCCCTAGGCTATGGGCGCTGCTGTTTCTGAGGTTTCACTGTGGTATGATTTGTGATGGAATAAAAATTAGCTTTGAGCTTTCATACCTCTGCGGGTGACTTGGGTAAGGGGTTCTCCTAGCTTAGTGACCAGTTAATTTTGTGCTTTTTAAAATATGCAATATTCAGCCTCCAAAAGACTGATAGTCTTAGAGAAACAAAATCTAAAATTAGTCTGTTCCTCTACCAGGAGCCTAAGTTCTCTACAAGCAAAACCTTGTTATTTCCAAGCTTCTGTGTTGAGTCACCACACAAACATGACACCAACTAATACTGCACACTTACAGAGTCACCAGGTAGAACCCCATCACTCACTGGGTCACCTTCAGTTCTTCAGTCCAAGTCCCTGGATTCCATGGTGGTACAAAATAGTCATGAAGAATGGATTCACTCACAGAAAAAGAGTGAGTCATTGATGTCAGAATTACTACCTTGGCCAGCTGGGCTTCCAAACAAGAGGCCACATTGAAAGCAAATGGAGCACATAATATGGAAAGGGGTAGCCTCCAAGAAAAGCTGTTTTCTCTGTAGGAGCTCGAGTCCTGGCTGGGACAAACCCTCCAGCCTCCAGAAAGGCATGACATGGAGTCAGATTATGACACAAATAGCAGTTTTCTAGTTGGTACTCTGGAGCTCATCCATCAAAATGCTATAGGTCAGATGAATTCATTATGAAAAATGATTAAGTGAGACACACATGAGCTGCCTTGTTACAGAATTCTCCATTTACACAAGGAGAAGATAGTTCGTTCGTTCATTCATTCATTCATTCATCCATTCTCTTATTCAACAACAATTCACTAAAAATTATGTCGAGTACTACAGTAGGCACTGGGGCTACAAGATAAATTAGACAGAGCTTCTCTACTCTTCCACGTTTGCTTTTGCTAGCCAGATATTTCAAATCTGTTCACATTATTGATGGGTTCAAGACTAAAATTAATAACTGTTCTAATTTACTCTGAGAACAGCCAAGATTTATGAAAGAAGAAAGTTATGGAAGCTAATGCATGAAAGAGAAACCCTGGGTGGTTATTTGACTATTTAGACTTCAGTTGCCTCATTTGTGAAATACAGGGATTACTTACATGTTACATAAAGTATATATATGTTTTTATAAAACTAAAGTGAAATTAAGAATTTCTTAGAGAGCTTATTGATCATTCTTCCATGTCTTACTGTTTTGTGCTCATTTACTATACAATTTAGTGACTTAAAACAACAATCATTGCCTTTTATTTACTCTTTTGTCAATTCTGGATTCCAATGAGGTTTCCTGGGGCACATCTTCTACTTCATGCAGTGTTGACTAAGGTCATTTAGACCTACTCAACTGGCATTTGGGCTGGGCTAAAAGTAACAAGATAGAATTCCCATGTCTGGTCCCTTGGCTGAGATGCCTAAAAGGCTGGGCTCAGCTGAAACAGTCATCAAAGTGCCCAGAATTGACTTTTCCAGAATGGCAGTTGGAGGGTAGTTGAACTTCTGACATGATAGCTTCATGCTCCCAGATTGTTGCAAGAGACCCAGGCAGGAGATGCAAGGCTTCTTTTAAACCAGCCTGGAAAGTCTCAGAACACCACTTTGGCCACATTTTATTGTTCCATTTACTAAAGCATGGATTCAGTGGTGAATAGAGTAGTGTTATAAAAAAGAAGGTATGAATTACAAACTCAGTATCTCAATGGGGACATTGTGCAAGCCACATGGAGGAAAATCACTGATGGCTGCCACATTGGAGGTAAGCTACCATAGTCACTATGACAGTTTAAATGTTAGAGGGTCTGAGACCTGGCATTTGAACTTGCTAAATCTCTATATGGCATTTTATTTTTTTCTCTCTTCCTATAAGCCAAGTAGTTAGGCAATTAACAGCTTTGTATTATGAGTGATTCTTGATAAGCTTGGTGAGTGCTTAGATAAGTATCAAATTGACTGAGAAAGATCTGGGGAAATTAAGCAACATGCAGAAGACATATAAGGCACTGGGTTTTCTAGCTCCTACATGGATCAACCATGAATTTCTTACATCTTAAAACTTTTGGTAAAAGGGATATCTCTCTTCTCTGATGGCCATGGCACTGTCTTACCTCTGGTGTATTCATCAGATACCTGAAGGTATGTACCTTTTGACCATCACTAGACTCCAAAGAAAATTAAGGTTTGATTTATCTGTTTCTCCCACAGAGCATCTAGAGGCTCTCAATAACTATTTGCTGAACAAACACAAACACTCCTATGGGTTTGGGGGGAAAGGTAAAAGTAGCATACAGCGTAAGGTTTATATCAATTCCTGGTATTAGAAGGAGGTAATTCCATTACCTCTAACAGTTAATGTTCAAAAGCTCATCAAAGCTCTCTAATGGGCAATAAAAGCGAAAACACCATTGAGGGTTTGTTAACCATCCTGTGTCTTGGTAAATTAAGTAACTCACACTTCATGGCAAGAGACAGGAAGAGTTTGTATTGTTCACAAGGATCTAACCTTGATTCTTTGCACACAAACTCTCTTGGCCTGTTTGCCTTTGCAGGATAACATTGGCATGTTGTGGGACTTTGTACAACACACATAGGAAAGGGTGGTTGGTGGCCAAGGAAGATTAATGATTACCCTTATGACATTTTTTAATTAGTATGGAAATAGAGGGACACTGGGAAAGACACAGAGGCTTCCTTATTTATATCCTACTGGAGAATCAATTTCAAGATTATAAAAAAATGAGATATGAATTACAGACTCAGAAAAAGCAGTGGCTCCTGTTTTCCATAAAAGTGGATACAACATATGCAAGAGTCTACTTGTATTTTATCTTTTGATTCTAACTACAGTCTTGTATTCCTTTTCTATGATAAGTGTTTTAAAGATAATGCCTTAAGAACCCTCCTACAAGGAACCACAAAATATTCTTATAAATAACATAATAACTAAGTTATATATGTATACTAGAGGCCCAGTGCATAAAATTGGTGCATGGTGGTGGTGGTGGTGGGGGGGTGTCCTTCAGCCCAGCCTCTCCAATCTGGGACTCCTTGAGGGCAGTCGGACACCCCTCTCACAATCCTGGACTGCTGGCTCCCAACTGCTCACCTGCCTTCCTTCCTGATCACCCCCTAACCACTCCCTGCTTGCCAGCCTGATCACCCCCTAACCACTCCCTTGCCAGCCTGATAGATGCCTAACTGCTCCCCTGCCAGCCTGTTTGCCCCTAACTTCCCTCCCCTGTGGGCCTGGGCACCCCTAACTGTCCTCCCTTGCAGGCATGGTCACCTCTAACTGCCCTCTCCTGCTGGCCTGATCACCCACAACTGCCCTCCCTTGTAGGCCTGGTCCCTGCCAACTGCCCTACCCAGCTGGCCATCTTGTGTACACATGGGGGCAGGATCTTTTGTGTTGGAGTGATGGTCAATCTTCATATTACTCTTTTATTAGATAGGATATGACAAACATGATATATATAGTACTTTATATATTATAAACATAATTTTTTAGTTTCTTACCTTCTACTCACTCTGTCAGTTGAAATTCTTGCTCAATCTCTCACTCTCTGTGCATCCTTAAACAATTACTTGTTTCTGTTTCTTAGCTTCTGCAATGTTAAAATAATATGCAGAGGAGGTACTCAATATGCATTACATTAAAATTAACAAGCATTTTGCCTACATTTTCTAATTTAATCTTTAAAACAAGCTAAAAAGCATTAGGAAACAGGTCCACATTAGGAGTTAAGGACCTACATTCTGAAATCAGACTACATGGGCCTGAATCCTGCCTGTCCCTCTTACTAGCTGCACAACTTTGGCAATTTACTAGACCCATCTGGGCCTTGGTTTCCTTAACTACAAAATGGGGATAACAATGATAACTCTTTCATTAGATAAATGTGACATTATACACAAAACTCTTAGAGGAATGCCTGGCCTGTGGTAGATGCCACTGTTATATTTGTGTTGCTGAATGCAGTAGGTTGTGTTCAGCTCTCATAGAAGTCCCCTCTCTGTAGGAGACATCCTGGGCTACACTAGGTCCCCATTCAGTGCTGTTTCATAGATGGAATAAGGTCTCATGACCAAAAGTTCCCCATACTTGGTTTAATTTTCTGCTGTTACCATCTTTAAATTCTTAATAAAATTTTAAGTAAGGAATCTTGCATTTTCATTTTGCCCTGATCTCTGTGGCTGTCCCTGCCTCTATTTTTTAAAAATTAATTCAAGAGCCCAGCAACCCATAAGCCACTGTCATACGGAATCCTATGGGTACTAAGCATGTATGCTGGGGCATCTTTAAAGTCTGAGATTTAAGTAACAGAAGTGACAAATATATTTCTATACATTGAGTTTATCCATATGGTCAGAGTCGAGGAGTCAAGATCAGCTGGGTTCTATTCCAGGTCTGTGCTTCTCCTCACATCCAGGGGTGCAATATGGAGGTGGAATGATTATAAATGGTTGGCAAGAGTATATTTGCTTCTCACACTGTAGTGAAGAGGTAATATGCTTCAACAATGATGTGTTTCAGATATGCATTTATTATTATGTATTAAAAATATATAAAAGTCATTATATTGATAAGAAATGCATAAAAAGTGTTGTGACAGCCCAGCCGGTGTGGCTCGGTAGCTGAGCATGGAACCATGAACTAAGTGGTCACCCATTCAATTCCCGGTTAGGGCACATGGGCTTGATCCCCAGGAGGGGGCATGCAGGAGGCAGTTGATTGATGATGTTTCTCTCTCAACAATGTTTCTATCTTTCTCTTTCTGAAAAAACAAACAAACAAAACTGTTATGACTGTATAATAGCTTCTTGTCATTGTGTAGTTTTTCAGTGAATGATTATTGGATATACTAAAGGATTTTTAGGTAGGAGATTGAAAATTTTTATGCTGCTAGAGGTCTGCATACTTGAAACAATTGGGAAACTCCATATCAAGCTGTAAGTTCCTTAACTGCCAGGTCCATTTCAATTCACATTTGAGCCTCTCTATTCCTTGTTCAGAGCCTTGCATACAGAAAACATGTACAATAAATGTGTATGCAGTGAAAGCTACATGTTTGTTGGTTGATTAGATTTCCCATCTTAATGTATTGAATTTGAGAAATGTATTAGGTTAACAGAAGTAAAAGAAACAATGAATTCAGAGAAGATATTGGAAGAGACATGATATTAAAAGAAGGGAAACAAGTCTAAATTCTTGGAAGTGTAAGAAATGATGAGCTGAAATGAAGCAAGGGCCCAGCAGGAGTCCAGGTCCTGGAGAACAAAGGTTGGTTTGACATGGAAGCAGGCGGATCCCACATCCTATGCTTCACAATGTCACACTTCCTCACTCTGGAGTTATGTTCATCTTGTTCCTGTGCCCAAAATGTTCCAGTGACCCCACAGCCTACAAAATCCTACATAATCTAACTCCCAGTCCCTCTCCAGCCCAATTCTTTCCACTCTCCCCACCTCGCTCTGTTTCATTTACATTATTTTCCAAGTTGCTCTTTGCCTTGCATGACCCTGTCCTATTGATGTTCCCCTTTAATGGAACATTTTTGTATCATTTTCTCCATTTCTCACTTTACTCGGGCCTTTTTTCAAAGGTCACATCCTCAGGGCGAACTTTCCCGCCACCATATGGTGAGATAAGGCAGCATTCCAGTAATTCTCAAGTCCTTTATTTTGCTTTAACTTTTAAAAGATCTTGTATGATGCATTTACTTTTCCAATGGCTTATTTTCTCCCCTCCACCAGAATGTAAACTCTTAAGAGGGCAGATACATTTTTCTCTTTTGTTCACTGCAGTGTCCACAGAACTCAAAGCATTGCCTGGTGGATTCAAAGCTCAAAAAATTCAAGATTTGTTGACTGAATAAGTGAATAATTTAAAGATCCTCATACAAAGAAAACAGTAATTGGAAAAGGAACAATACATGGTCTACTAGTTCTGCCTTTGCAGAAGGTCCAAGAAAGAGTTGAGAAGTTGACAAAGAATGAGGTAGCAAGGAGCTGAACTAGGATTGGAAAATTTAAAGATTGCATTGAGCCTGAAAGCTTACCAACATCTTTTTTTTTTACCACTACAAGCCTGGTTTGCCATCTCCTTATATAGTCACAGTTACTATCACTAAGCTGAGAGTTCTGACAAATGCACAGTGACTCCCCTGCTCTCTGGGATCATCACTGTTGCAGGAAAGTAGGTCCCAGGTCTTTCCAGACTTGTCCTCCAATTAGGTGCCTTCCTGATTTGACTTAGGTTACAAGAAACTGAGGCAACTTAACACTTTGGGTGGTCTGTCTGTTCTTTGCTATTACCAAGGGGAGTTGACTCCACCTAAAGAAGTTAGGATAGGTATTAATTGAAGAAAAGGATGAATTCACTCCCTCCAAAATTATTACCCTAACTAAATCCATAGAGTTCTAAGTATTCTTGATAGATTTTATTATTGTTCCAAACTCTTAGCTCCCTCTCAGAAACAAATTGTATATCAATACCTTTTGCCATGTGACTTTACAGTTTCTTCCAGTAAGGGAGGTAGAGTTCAGGCTTCTGCCTCACTGACTTGGAAGTTGGCCATGGTCCTTGTGTGGGCCAATGGAATGTTAGTGCACATTTCATGAGCAGAGGCTTTAAATGTGCTTTCATGGCATCATTTGTACTCTGTGTCACGTGCCATAAGAAAAGCTTTCTTCCGGAAGCCACAGGTTCCAGAATGGGAGGTGCGTGTAGTTGACATGAGCCCACCCAGCAAGCAGAAGCAGAACTATACCAGATAATCAGGGGCGAGAGTAATAAATGTAAGTTATTGTAAACCACAGAGATTTTGGATTGTTTCTTATGCCAAACAACTTGGCTAAGAGAATTTTTTAACACTCTGAGCAAGATTTCTGATAATTGTGTCCTAGTTTTCAAGCAAAAGTGTTCTGGTATAGTTATGTTGCATGACTATTTTGCCTAAATCCTGTTATACTATGAGGGTCAGATTTTTCATCTGTATCATGGCTAGGGGATAAATTGTCTTTCTTGTTCTGTTCCAGGGAGCTTCTCTGCTTTAGGAATTCTGTCTGATGGACCAATACCAAGGTTGTTTCAACAGAAAAATTTCATTTTTTTGCATCTTCTCTTACTCTCCTTTGCACTCAGTAACTGATGATCTAGCTGCATTACCCTGGAAGGTAGCCATTAGGGTATTTAAATTTAACTCACTTCTAATTAAATAAGATAAAATAAATTTTAAGTTCTCAGTAAGCACATATGACTGATGGCCATCATTCTGGGCAACATGACTATAAACCATTTTCATTATCAGAAAAAATTCTATTTGACAATGGCTAGAAGTTGGGTAATTTACTAATTTTGAAGGTTGGGAGAAGTAAATTCTCTGTGATTATGTAAGTGTTGGGATCATGGGATGGAAAGAGATGGGAAGACGAGGCAGAGGGAAAACTGAGCTCTGTAATTCCCTTTCACCTCTGGTTTAGACATAAATAATATTTATAAACTATCATTTGATAGGTCAGCCTTTTTTATTTTGCTGAGTCTTCTGGATACATTCTAAAACACATTGCTCAGCAATCACATTTACCAATAAATGGATATAAGTGTGTGGCTCTTCCAGAATACTTCTCATCAGAGCAACCATATTGCAGTTCATCTCCCAAATTTAGGGAATATATCAATAAGGTTATTTATAAGTTCATGACTTTTATCCCTTCCAAAACAAGAAAAAGAATAATGGAAAAACCCAACAAGAAATGAGTTCAGTGTTGAAATTAGCACTCCCAGCCCTTGTTCAGTTACAGATTACATTCATCTCCACGTTTCATCAGGCTGTACTGGCAGACTCAGCAGGTAGAAGGCAACAGAGCATGGGCTAAGATCAGCAATTTATCTGAGACCAAATACCAAGAAACAAAGCGAGATTTATTATGTAAGCCAGCTACAGGTTTATTAGTTCCGTTCCAAAGACTTCCAACAGGTTTCCATTTATTTCTTCATTTAACATCGCCATCACCTTTAATATAAGAAACACTGCACTCATTTTTCACAGTACTTAGGAAAGAAAATTCTCAGGAGGAACTTTTCAAAGGGCTCTTCAGGTCCATTTTTCTTTAAGAAAGTTTCAAACTTGAGCTAATACAATCTTTTCTCAAAACAGTGTGAAAAGTCTTTGACTGTGGTGGTTGATGCCTTTTGTTGATTTCTTAGCTTCCTTCATCAGCAACAGTCCCAAGATTCTTTCATCCATAGTAGGTACCTTATATAATACCTAGAATACTTCAGCTAACACTTTCCACTTTTCCAATCTATTATGCCTAAATCTTACATCAAACTCTGGGGATTCTATTTTTCTAGACCTTCTAGAACTTCTACTGCAATATATATTCAGCCTTATTGAGATCACCAACCCAGGGACCCCAACACTTTCTCATTATTTTATCTTTTCATCTTAGTGTATGTGCCATGATCCATTATTATAATATTACTTACAAACACCCTTATATTTCACACCCCTCTCTCTGATGTATCTTCTGCATGTGGCTTTACCTAGTTGTTAGCTTTTTCTGTACTGTAAACTGGATGGCTGGGTCAACCTCCATTGTATACTGAACACTGCCCAATGTTTTTATCACATGTCTGTATTTTAAGGTGATAATTTCAAACCCCACTTTTCAAACCATCTGACCCTCCTTCAAACTCCAGTAATGAATATGCTTCTTTCTTCATTAGGACAATAGAAACTCTTAAATGGAAACCTTATCCCACCAACAAATCTGCAAACCTACCTCTGCCCACACTCATTTTTCTTTTCTTCTCTCCTATTGAAGGGGAAGGTCAATGTCCTTACTGCTTTTTACAATTTCTCAAGGACTTTGCTCATTTGTTTCTTTCTCTTTTCTCTTACAAATTAATTGTGCATGTCTCTGCAAAATTATTCTCAACATCATGTTAATGTACTCTAGTAGCTCCCACCTTAGGAAAAAACTTATTTTCACATCTTCCTTACACTACCAACCCATTCTCTATTTTCTTTCCCAGATCAACATCTTGAAAAACTTGTATAAACATTTTTCCTTTATGACACCTACCACTCACCTTTTCATCACTACAACTCATACTAAATACTACATTTCCTTGCTATGTTCCCTCTTGCAGTTATCCAAGGTTGCATAACAAAGCACCCAATTCAGTGGTTTAAAACAATTACAGCTCATGAATCCTACTTGTTGGATGAACTTTAAAGAAACAGTTTTCCTCCACTCCATTCCATGTCAGCTGGACTGCTCGAGGCTGGTACTAGAGTCATCTAAAGGCTCACTCGTTCACATGTCTAGCTGATAGATGCTGGGAAGACTGGACTTCCTCAAAACATGATTGGTGGGTTCCCTGAGAAACCATCAAAAGAGCAAGAGAAAGACACAGAGAGATCGAGATGACCCAGGCTAAAGCATTGTACACCCTAGCTTTGAAAAGTTGTTCATGAGCCTCTATCTTGTGATTTCTCTCCCATGCTAAAATAAATTAAACTTCCTACCATTCAAATTTATCTACTTATAAGGTTTAAATATCATAATTATACTGATAGCTCCAGACTTATTCCAGTTGCAAAGCATTATCCTAAACTTTGATACCTTCACTTGAATGTCTGATACACTTTTAAACTTACTAAGTCTAAACACATAACTCTTGGTTTCTCTTATCTTCCTCTAGCTTCTGGTGAATACCATCATCAATCCCAAATCTTAAGAATGGTCTTTGGATTTTTCATTTCCCTCAATTATCCTCCTTCAATCCTTCAGCAAGTCCTATTGGTTCCATCTACAAAATACTAGTATACCTCAAATGTATCTACCTTTTTTTTTTTTAACCTCTTCTATAATCATTTTAATCCAAAATACTAACATCTTATCACTGGACTACTTTTTAGCCTCCTAACCTGTAGACAGCATAAGCAATAATTACATCAGGAACAATTACTTTTTTAAACCTTTCATACCATTTAATAATTTTTCCCTTCAAATGTTATTTACAAAATCTCCTGGGACTGTGTTGAGATGAAAGGTCCCTGCCTGGGTGTGCTCCAGGTTTCCACCTTACAATGATTCTCTGATGATAGAAGCCCCCACAAATGGCTCCCCATTATATTTGTCTCAAAGGAATTGTATTTCATGCTCAGTAGAACATTAACCTTGTCTGGAAAATATGATGGATATAAAAAGTGTTGTATTTTTTCCCCATTAAGCTAACAATACTCTTCAAGATTACAAATCTTATTAAGAAGGTACAGTCCTGTGTTTCATATTAAAATAGGGATTGAATGTCTTTCAGATGATAGGCATTTTTCTAGTTGCTGAGGAAACGGGTAAACAAAAAAGACTTTCTAATAAAGAAAGGCAGACAATAAAAAACAAACAAAATATGGCAGGAGGTACTAGGAGTTGTGAAGGAAAACGAAGCAGAGAGAGGGAAATGGGAATTGATAGGCCCTGGGAACAGGCCCTGCGTTGTTTTCTATCTGTCTGTCAGGGAAGGTATATCTTTAAGATGAGGTTTGAGTGGTGAACTGAATGATGTGAAGGAAGAGCCATGTGGATGTCTGAGGAAAAGCAGTCTAGGCAGAAGGAATAGCAAGTTCAAAGGCGCTGAGCCTGGAGTGTTTGACGTATTCAAGGAACCAAAGGGAGTCAGTGAAGCTGAAGTGGTGCAAGCAAGGAGAAGCATGGTAGAGGATGTGACTAGATGGGTAGCATGGCATTGATGGTTTATTGGGAAATTGGGTGATCTGAGAAAATTTGGGGGAAGGGGCCATCTTGTTAGAAGCATATGCCAAAGGTAGATAGCATGTTATCAAAACAAAGTTCTTGGATATGGGTGTCTGTGTGATTCAGGTTTCCATTATAAACTCCAACACCTATTCAGTATATGCAAAGCACCTCACACAATACCTGCATGTCTATTATAATAGGTACCCAATAAATGATCATTGTTAGTATTCCTATCAAGTTTAGTGTCCATTGAAAGGTAGTCAGCCTGGGTTCAAGTGTTAGGTCCGGGATTTACTATCTTGCCTGGGTGGCTCTGGCCAATCACCTAACTTCTCTGGACCTCTCTTATCCTGTGTTATCATTCTGGTGTATGGATTAATTGGGAAAATGCATGGGAAATGCTTAGCCAAAGGCTTAGCATATATTAAGGGCTCAATAAATGTTGATTAGTATTATAAAGGAGTTTCTGAGCCCCTCCATTCATTGTCACAGCGTGGAGAGGAGAGATATCCTAGAGACACAATGAGTATTATTTTATGCACATTCCTAAGTTCTCTTCCCCATGGTTGTCTTCCTTGCTTGGTGCATGTTTCTGTTTTCCTGACCCCCACCACTCTCTGTTCCTTTTTCCTGCTTTATTTATCCTCCATCATAGTGATCAATAAATGACATGCTACATGTTTACATCATCACTGTCTTTCTCCCCCCACTAAGATGCCAGCTCATGAGGGTAGAAACTTTTTCTGTTTTACTTCACTGATGTCTCTGCCTAGAACAGCACCTGGTACATAGCAACCTCATAATTAACATCTGCTGGATAAATAAATGCAAAAGATCTTCCAGCAGAGGTCTTCAGCTGTCAGAAGAATGGGTACCACCCCAAATCACACACTTTTGCATTGAAAGTTAGAGCACTAACTTTTCTAATACAGTGCATTGCTCCTTTCTATGACTATCATGAATGTTTGGGAACTAAATATCTTAGATTTCAAGGCTGAAAATTTGGAGAGCTCCAGAAGTCAGGCCAATTTACTTCCTCCGGAACAAGCAGCCAGACGTGCTTCAACCACAGCCCTGGAAGTCTATGGGGACCTCACCCTGCCGAGCACTCTGCAAACTGAGTAGCTGAATTCTGTAAATGTCTTTCATTAGTAACTGCCAAGCAGCCCTTTCCTCAACTGACTTTGCTTCTCATTTAAGTAACATATTTCGACTTGTAATTTCTCAAAGGGCTATTTTAGACATTTCATTTCCTGAAATTATATGTGATTGTATATTTTAGACTATTTGCAGCCCCGTTTTATCCACCAGAGATTAGGCGTAGAAAGATGGAAAGAACATTAGATTTCCTTTGGCCACATTTGGTTTAATCAGTATGAACTTCACAAAGAACATCTTGCTCATTTCCCCAGGGTCAAGAGAGATGTATGGAAGCTGTTCTACAAAATAGCAATTGTATTTTAATTTGTCATCCCAGTATTTTCTTGGAAAAGCATAGCCTGGGGTTATTTTTGCATTGGGTTGCAGGTTTGACTTAAATCTCCACCTATACTTCCTGCGGGTAGAAATTTTGTGCAGCAAGTGACAAAGAGCCTGTCTCTGAGAGTTATGATGAAAACTTTCACACTGGAGATTTGAGGATGTTTTGGTTATTCTGGTTAACTAAATTACATTCAGCTGAGCAGCTTTTTTCCTCTAAAATTTAAAACTTAACCACCAAGAGTCACACATGGGAATAAACAGTGTTGGGCAAAATGTCTCTGAGAAAGAAACTTTACCTTTTAATTCTTTGTAAAATAAAAAGAATGGTATTATTTTCACTTACACTTCCTCTGAATATGAAAGCTTAGCAAAATGCTGGTCTCCAGCATGGTGGAATTAGAAACTTCCTACCAGGGATCACCCCAGGAGGCTGTGTTCCAAGGACTCAAGCTAGCAAATTATTGAAGAGCACAGGATGCTTTGCTCCCTTCCTTCAGGCTGGCTGAGTTTGGGGGATGAGATCAGCTTTCCTGAACTGAGATCTAATTTAAATAATGGTAGATTTAAATAATAGCAATTCATTTGCTCCCACTAGATCAAGACTGCCAGACAGGATGAGGTTTGCATTTATTGAAGGCTGGGAGTGGCAGTGGGGGTGGTTGTTTCCACAAAAAGAAATGTCATTCATCCTGGAACAGGAAATGTGGGCATCTTTTGGGACTGAAAGAGAAACATCTTTCACTCCATAGTCCAGGGGAAGAGGCCATGGGATGGAATAAGAGTCTTGACCTGTGGCTGTGATCAGAGAAACTTCTAAAAATGTTGGGGGTATGCCTTTTGGAAAATGGTGGTGGTTATATAAGTTAAAACATGGCAATAGTGGCCTGAGCCCAAGGTGATAGGAAGCAAGCATAGATACATGCAGCCTGAGGTAGAGTTCCTCTGCCACTCCATCCCAGAGACACTACAGTAGGCGATTCAGGGATGTCAGAAAGGCATAGAGAGATGGAGAGCTCCAACACTGAGTTCCTCCCATCCCCGCTGGAAGTGTTTCTTTCCAGGTTCCCCAAAGTAGCCTACAGGCAAAGAATGTTCAGAATAATTGACTTACATTAAATTGACAGGCAGAAAATAATAAACATTCAATTAGCCATGAAGTTGTCTGTGTGTGTGTGGAGGGCGGGGGGTGTATCTGTGTGCGCATGTCTGTGGGAGAGGGATGATCAAGAGCCAAGGACAGCTGAAAAGATTGACTGTACTATCTGACCCCCTGGACAGATGAAGTCACCTTCAGAGAATCTCGGATCCTGGGAGGTTCTTCCCAAATGGACAGGGATGCACTACAGAACCTGCTATGGTTGTCAGACAGAGCTGCCCCCATGTTGAAACCCTGAAGTAAAAGTTAGTACCTTACAGCTGATAATGGATCTTTTTTTTTAGGGCTATAGTTGTATTTTATTTTTAAATAAATCTTTATTGTTCAGATTATTAAGTTGTTCCAATCTCTTCCCACACCCCCATACCCCTTCTCCCCCCCACTCTCCCCCGGAGAATTGTCACTCCACTGCCTTTCTATGCCTCTAATTCTATTATACTCACCAGTTTATTCTATTCATCAGATTTTTTATTCACTTGATTTTTAGATTCACTTGTTGATAGATATGTATTTGTTGTTCATAATTTTTATCTTTACCTTTTTCTTCTTCTTCCACTTCTTAAAGAATACCTTTCAGCATTTCATATAATACTGGATTGACAGTGATGAACTCCTTTAGCTTTTTCTTATCTGTGAAGCACTTTATCTGCCCTTCAATTCTGAATAATAGCTTTGCTGGGTAGAATAATCTTGGTTGTAGGTTTGTGCTATTCATCACTTTGAATATTTCTTGCCACTCCTGTCTGGCCTGCATAGTTTCTGTTGAGAAATCAGCTGACATTTATATGGGTACTCCCTTGTAGGTAACTGTTTTTCTCTTGCTGCTTTTAATATTCTCTGTCTTTTGCTCTTGGTATTTTAATTATGATGTGTCTTGGTGTGGTCCTCTTTGGATTCCTTTTGTTTGGGGTTCTGTGTGCTTACTGGACTTGTAAGTCTATTTCTTTCACCAGGTAGGGGAAATTTTCTGTCATTATTTCTTCAAATATATTTTCAATATCTTGCTCCCTCTCTTTTTCCAGCAGTCTCATAATTTGGATGCTGGTATGCTTGAAGTTGTCCCAGAGGCTCCTTATACTATCTTCATATTTTTGAATTCTTTTTTCTTTTCTGGTTGGGTATTTTTTGCTCTTTCATACTTCAAAACTTTGACTTGATTCTTGTGATCCTTTAGTCTGTTGTTGAATCTCTGTGTATTATTCTTTATTTCAGTCCAACTTAATTTCTAGTTGGTCCTTTTTCATATCCTCGAGGGTCTCACTAAATTTATTGGCCTTTTCTAGAAGATTCTTGAAAAACCTTATAACCATGGTTTTGAACTCTATATCCAATTGTGGTTTTTTTTTTCTCCATTTCTGTCATTTGTGACCTGTTTCTTTGTCTCTGAATTTTAGCTGCTTCCCTGAGTTGAGAGAGAGGCTTTATGTGCTAGGTGTCCTATAGGGCCCAGGGGCTCAGCCTCCCCAATTACCTGAGGTGGACACTCTTCTTTTTTTTTAATATATTTTATTGATTGTTTACAAACAGGAGGTTAGAGGGAGAGATAGAAACATCAATGAGAGAGAAACATCTATCAGCTGCCTCCTGCACACCTGCTACTGGGGATGTGCTCGTAACCAAGGTACATATCCTTGACCAGAATCAAAACCAGGACCCTTCAGTCCCCAGGCTAAAGTTCTATCCACTGAGCCAAACCGGTTAGGGCTTGAGGCAGACACTTTTGGTGCACCCTTTTGTGGGCTGGGGGACATTCTTGTTTTAGTTAAGTCTTGATATCACTGGGAGAAATTGACCTCCAGGCCAATTGACTATGAGGATCAGCTGTGTCTATGATGAGAGAACTTCTGTGCTGGAGACACCCTTATGGTGTAAGACTTGCTTCAGTGGGGCTTTGGTGCTCACTGAGTCTGTCCGCTGAGTGTGTTCCTTATGGATCTAAAGAGTTGTAATCTGGCTGATCTCACTCTGATCACTGGCTATACTGGCTCTTGGATCTCCAAGGAGGTGCAAATTTAGCCTCTGCCTGAGGCCACCCAGCAGGAGCTACAGAGAGATCTGCAGATTCCTTTTCTTTGTTTGGGGTTTGGAGGTGCTCAGATGAGGCCCAGCTGTGAAGCAATGCAAGCTACTATGGGCCTTGGGCTTTCTTTTGGGTGTTCTAGGGCTTTCTGACCCAGCTGCAGTTTGTTAGGTAATTTTAGATTACAAAGGGCCAGGCCATTCATATCAAAAGCCTCTGCGCACAGCTTGGGTGGGACAGGGTCTCAGGGAATCAATAGGGTGGAGCAAACAGCAGTGGCTGATCCTAAGCCCTGCCCTAAGAGATACCTGGGTCTTGGTGTCCCACAGTAATCATTCTGCCCTGAGGCCAGACAATCCAGTTTTTCCCTGTATGAGTCTGGGTCCCCAGAGTCTTGCCCAGAACTGGAGTTCAGAGCAGTCCACAGCTTGTGTCTCCTTCCTGATTGAAAAAGACAACTGTGTTCTCAGTTGCCAGCCCTTTCCATGCGCCTCCATACCTCCACACTTTACTTCCGCACCTCCTCTGAGTCTTAGTGTGCTTTTCTATTTACTTCTAGTTGTAGAATTTCCACTCAGCCAGCCTTCCTATGGTTCTGGATGATATCCATTTTGTCTTTTAGTTGTCGTTTTGAAGTGGTTGTGTAAGGCAGCAAGTTCAAGTGTTTACCTATGCTGCCATCTTGGTTTCTCTGATACTGGATCTTTTATGTTGTTCTAAATGAAATCCAGATAAATTTAGCCAGGCCACACATACTATTAGGTGGACTTACTCTCACTAAATCTATGTTTATGAGAACATAAAATTCATGTTATTCCTGCCGTCAGATTTTATTATTAGTGATGATTTCTAATATGTGCCCATCAACCGCTCTTTTAATCATTGTCATCTTTCTTTTCAATTGCATCCAGGTTTAAACCAGCAATGATGATTTTAAAATAAGGCCTTCCTCTGCTCAACTGCAGTTAGGGCTAATTAAGAGTAAACAACTATTCTCAGCAAGGGAGGCAGAATCCTAGCAAATCTTTGACAAATGCAGCCTTCCCCTAAGAGGAACATATTCATGTCTGCTGCCAGTAAATATTCCTATTACAACATTAAGAAACTGTTTTCCCTCATTGAGAATGTCATGCTGCCTTGATACAAGTATAGAAAAATAAATACCAGTCAAGGGTAGAAAGAAAAACACAAGTAGCATTTAATTAAGAAAAAATATATAATTCCCTGTTTCTTCCTATGTATCCCAGTTTCATTTGGTTGCAATCACAGGCTCTTAGCTCCCACTCAAGTCTGACATTTCCCCTAAATCTTCCCACCTCTTTCCATTCCCACACCCTCTGTGATGCAACACAATTCTTTCACTATAATTTGAAGGTCACAGTCAATTGCTCCAACAGAGGAATGCAGATTGGATCAGATCAGACTTTTTGCATCATGAAGGTTCATCTTGATTTTGGTTCCAGGATTCTGTTTAATTTTGCTTTGATTGGGACTTTTAAATTTCCCCTTTAATTTAAAACTGAGAGTTACTGTTACTTAATGAAATGTAGATTTTAATATTTCTTATATTTTCACTTCTCACTGGAAGCTTACAGTTATTTTTATGAATTCTTTCTAACTGGTAAAAGTTTAAATAAAATGTCTTTCCAACCCAGAGAAGGGGAATGAAAAAAGTATATTGAAAGATATTTAAGTTAGACTAGATGTAGAAAGTAAACTGTGAGCTACCCATATGGAAATATAAAAATACACATATTTTTATATTTATCCCAACTTATAGAAATGTAAGAAAATTATATGACACAGAGAGTTGAAAATAGTTAACATAACAAAAAAGCAAGAGTATAGGATTGTTATTTTTAATGCAAACATACTTAAACAAGTGTGTTTGATTATTATCAAATTGTACAGATCAGGGAAATTTAAAATTCTCACTCTGAACACCAGCAGAGCCCTAATATTTTGTTGTTCTGGGGACTAAATTTGGTTCCATGCATTCAATTTCGAGTGGTTGAACTTTATCAATGGAATGAATGGTTCAATCTCCCCAAACTCAATATGCGTTGACAAATAAGATTATCACGAATACTTGCCAATAAGAAAGTGCTCAATGAAGAACAAGAGACACTTTTTTTTGTTTCTTAGCAATTAAGGAAATCAAAAATTATAGCCCATTGAAAAACTAAGGCTGGTCCTAGCCAGGATAAAGCATCTGCCTGTGGACTGAAGGGTTCTTGATCCTAATCCTGTCAAGGTTGGGTTGTGTGTTTGATCCCCAGTAAGGGGTGTGCAGGAGGTAGCCAATCAATGATTCTCTCTCATCATTGATGTTTTTGTTTCTCTTTCCATTTCCCTTCCTCTCTGAAATCAATAAAAAATATTTTTAAAAAAGAAAGAATTAAGGCTGGTTTTCCAGAGTGATCTTTAATTTGTTAGCATTGCCATAACAAAAGACCACAGACTAGATGGCTTAGACAACAGAAATTTGAATTCTCGCAGCTCTGGAGGCTGAAAGTCCAAGATCAAGGTGCCACAGGATTAATTTAATTTGCTAACTGCAGCCTTGCTGATTTCACAAAGTCTTCCTTCAGTGCTTACACATCCCTGGTGTCTCTCTGTATATCCTGATACCCTCTTCTTTCAGGAACACCAGTTAGATTGAATTAGGGCCCATCTTAAAGGTCTCATTTTAACTTAATCACCTCTGTAAAGGCCCTGTCTTCAAATACAGTCACCTTTTGAGATACTGGGGGATTAAGACTTCAACACAAATTTTGGAGGAACACAACCCAGCCAGATGAAGTTATCAACAGATGAGAGACTAAAGGATTAAATTTAGTCCCCAGAACAGCAGAATACTAGGGCTCTGCTGGTGTTCAGAGTGAGAATTCTAAATTTTCCCTAATCTGCACAATTTGATAATAATCAATCATAGCTTAAGTTTAAGAATGGTGTGTGTGTGTGTGTGTGTGTGTGTGTGTGTGTGTGTGTGTGTTTTACATGGCAATGAGCATAGTAAAGTTTTTTATGTAGAAAATGGAGTAATTAGTATAAAAGAAAAAATTGAAAACCGCTGCCCAGGGCAGTGCTTGTTAAACTTTTCAAAAAATATAAATCTGGCCGAAACCAGTTTGGCTCAGTGGATAGAGTGTCAGCCTGGGGACTGAAGGGTCCCAGGTTCGATTCCGGTCAAGGGCACCTACCTTGGTTATGGGCACATCCCCACTGGGGGGCCGGCAGGAGGCGGCTGATCGATGTCTCTCTCCCATCGATGTTTCTAACTCTCTATCCCTCTCCCTTCCTCTCTGTAAAAAAATCAATAAAATGTATTTTAAAAAGAAAAAAAAAAGAAAAATATAAATCTGATATTAGAGGAGGGTGAACCCCTGACTGGGAGAGAACAGAGGAATGGATATTATGTCTTTTGTGTGTGGGTATATGTTCTAAATTCAATTTATTGGGATAACATTTATATAACAATATTATATAAATTTGAGGTATACAGTTTTATAATACAACACCTTTATAGTCTTTTCATTACATGTATTTGAATTTTATAATCCACACTATTTTTCTTTTTATTTTTATTGAAAAAAATATGTGACTTTTGTGCCCCAAGTCCTCAAGAAAATTTATGTCCCAACAAGATATATCATGCTTGGCCTGACCCCTGGCATCACAGTTACACACCTGGATTATTTGTGCTCCAGTTTGAGAATTCAGACCTCAGAGACTTAATTGCCCTCGTAGTGGGGAGTAGTCCTCAGGGAAAAAAGTTTGACATCTATTCTAATTAAGCCTTGGCCACAGGACTTGCTCTAGACCTATTGTGAGTAAATGAAAGTCTAGAGCTGTGGTTCTCAACCTTTTTAATGCCGTGACCCTTTAATACAGTTCCTCATGTTGTGGTGACCCCCAACCATAAAATTATTTTTGTTGCTGCTTCATAACTATAATTTTGCTACTGTTAATGAATCATTATGCAAGTATCTGTGTTTTCCGATGGTCTTAGGCTCTACAGCAGCGGTTCTCAACCTGTGGGTCACCTAAGACCATCGGAAAACACAGATATTTACATAATGATTCATTAACAGAAGCAAAATTACAGTTATGAAGCAGCAACAAAAATAATTTTATGGTTGGGGGTCACCACAACATGAGGAACTGTATTAAAGGGTTGTGGCATTAGAAAGGTTGAGAACCACTAGTCTAGAGTCTAATGCAGACTCCAGTCCTATCTCTGGTCCTTGGTTAGTTAATATAGCAGTTATCTATTACTACCACTATGCTGCCTAAAAACAACTACACCCTCAGTGGCACCTATACATATAAAGAGGTAATATGCTAATTGTCCTTTATGGTGTCCCAGTAACGACCAATTTACATATTGACAGACCAGCAGGTGTGTGTGCAGCAGGGGGACTTGTGTGAGGCTCCCTTCTCTGCCCCCAGCATAGGAGTCCTCTTTTTCTCCTGGGTGCACGTGCCTGACAAACATCCCCACAACACCACATCCTGTCCAAGAGCACTCTTCCCTGCGGACGCCACCAACCCCCGCCCTGCAGTGGTGGGAGCCGAGGGGCAAAACCCACGCAGTAGAAGGCTGATTCTTCTTTTTTTTTTTTTAATTAAATCTTTATTATTCAGATTATTACATTTGTTTCTCTTTTTTCCCCTCCATAGCTCCCCTCTACCGGGCTCCCACCCTTCCCTCTACCCTTACTTCCCTCCCACTGACCTCATCCATAGATGTATGATTTTTGCCCAGTCTCTTCCTGTACACCCCTCACTCCTTTCCCCCTGAGAATTATCAGTCCACTCCCTTTCTGTGCTCCTGATTTTATTATATTCACCACTTTACTCTGTTGATCAAATTTTTAATTCACTTAATTTTTAGATTCACTTGTTGATAGATATGTATTTGTTGTTCATAATTTTTTGTCTTTTACCTTTTTCTTCTTCCTCTTCTAAAAGGGTACCTTTCAGCATTTCATATAATACTGGTTTGGAGTTGATGAACTCCTTTAGCTTTTTCTTCTCTGTGAAGCTCTTTATCTGCACTTTAATTCTGAATGATAGCTTTGCTGGATACATTATTCTTGGTTGTAGTTCTTGCTATTCATCACGTTGAATATTTCTTGTCACGCCCGTCTGGCCTGCATCATTTCTGTTGAGAAATCAGCTGACAGTCGTATGGGTACTCCCTTGTAGGTAATTAACTGTTTTTCTCTTGCTGCTTTTAATATTGTCTCTTTGTCTTTTGCTCTTGGTATTTTAATTATGATGTGTCTTGGTGTAGTCCTCTTTGGATTCCTTTTATATGAGGTTCTGTGTGCTTCCTGGACTTGTAAGTCTATTTCTTTTTCCAGATGTGGGAAGTTTTCAGTCATTATTTCTTCAAATAGGTTTTCAGTATCTTGTCTCTCTCTTCTTCTGGCACCCCCAAAATTCTGATGTTGGTACGCTTGAAGCTATCCCAGAGGCTCCTTACATTATCTTCACATTTTTGGATTTTTTTCTCTTCTTGCTTTTCCAGTTGAGTGTTTTCTGATTCTTTATATTTCAAATTTTTGACTTGATTCTTGCTTTTCTCTAGTCTGCTGTTAGGACTCTGCATAATATTTTTTTATTTCAGTCAGTGTATGTTTAATTTCTAGTTGGTCCTTTTTCATCTCTAGTTGGACCTTTTCCATCTCTAGTTGGTCCTTTTCCATCTCTAGTTGGTTCTTTTTCATCTCCTCTTGGGTCTTGCTAACTTTACCCAACTTTTCTAGGATATTCTTGAAAAACCTTCTAAGTGTGGTTTTGAACTCTATATCCAGTCATTTGTTTTCCTCCATTTTGTTAGTGTGTGATCCCTTCCCTTGCCTCGGCATTTTCACTATGCTGGGAGAACTTCTGTGTTGGATTCAGCCTTATGATACCAGAATTGCAAAACCACAGAAGCCTCTCTGTTGAGCTTGGTATGGATGGAGTCTCAGGGCTTAAGGGACCACCTTGCCTTCCAGTCAGCCCCACCCGCCACGGCCCCTGAGGCTCACATGACTGGGTAATCTCTGGAGCGGTCCTTGTGTGTGCATGCGCAGTGCCTCTAGACCGCTGCCTTTCCGGCTCCCCTGCGCTCCAGGACCACAAGAGTCAGGGTCCCCAGGGTTTCACCTGAAACTGGGATTTAGTGGAGTCAGAAGTGGCACAGTTGGGAGGGTCTGTCTCCTGCCCACTCGCGAAAGCCAGCGGCACAATCAGCAGTCTGTCCTCTGCTCGTAGTGCTGTGCGCACCACCAGTCCTCTGATCTTTTGCGACACCCTAAATTTCCATGCCCCTCTCCTTTTCCACAGTCCAAACTTCTCCCGTATGAGTTTCGGCTGAATCTGGGGTTTAGTGTCGTAAGATAAGGGGTTCAATGCCTTTGAGAGTCTCCGTTTCCCTTCTGCCAGAGAAAGCCAACCAGGTTCTCCGGGACCCACTCTCTCCATGCGTGTGTCTCCGTACCTCAGCTTTTTGCAGCTCCTCTGGGTCTCCTTGAGCCCCTCTCCTTCCCTCTAGCTGTAGAACTTCCACTCAGCCAGCTTTTTTGTGGTTCCGGATGATGTCCGTTCTGTCTTTTAGTTGTAGTTTTGAAATTGTTGTGCAAGGCAGCAGTGTAGATGTTTACCTATGCCGCCATCTTGGATTCTCCAGAAGGCTGATTCTTGGGGCACCGTCAGCAGATGCCAATGGAAGGGTGCACACATGGGAGGTGACCCCCAGGAGGTGTCCCGCACATAAATCGAGAAGGTGTGGACAGAACACCCTGAAGGAAGGGCCCCAGGCGCTCGACAACAGAGAAGTGCACAAGAGACCCTCACACTACAGGGAAGCTGCCATGGCTTTCTTCAGCCATCCATTCATTCATCTGCCAGGTCCAACCCATATGGGGACTCACATCCTGGGTGGAATGACCCCCAAGGACAAGCCGACCCAACCGTGCCTGCACAAACACGTCCCTCCCCTGGGAATTCTGGAGGGTAGCAGATGGAGCGCGGCTTGAGGCATGGGAACAGGCACGCCGCGGGGGGAGGCATGGGCAGGGGGGGCAATAAAGGCCTATGCATCTCTCCCCCCCAACCCTCTACCCTGCTTCAGCACTCAACGGGAGAAAAGCCTCAAACGACACATAAATGCATACACGGGGACGCACAGGTAACACAGCAGTCCCCCCGAAGGATGCCAGTATAAGCCAGCTGGACCCTCCCCCAACTCGGAAGGGGGGAAGCATGGGTCATGGTATGCAAGACACAGCTGTGTCTTTGCTCAGCCCCTCAAAGCCAGTGCAAGAGGGACCCGAGTGCCCAAACAGAGGCAGCTACAGGTCCTAGAGAGGAAAGCAATCAGTACTAAGTACCAGGAACCAAGTCCAGCATGTAATAATTACAAGAGTTCCATCAAAAGGTTGATGGGACTTGGGTGGGCTTAACAATGGCTGAGCCACATATGTAGTTTATCTGTTGGAAATGGCTAATCGGCACTTCCCCCAAACCTGAATAAGATTGTTAGCTGCCAGACAGCTCAGGGCATTTTATTGCCTCCTGTTGGCTAAACATCTGAACAGCTGTAGGCTATTCCCCAAACTGACAATGCTTCTGTACCCTTTGATACCTTACCCTTTGAAGTGTATATCTCCACCTTGCCTTAGGACAAATTGTTATATAATAAAAGCACGGGGTCCTAGACAAGGAAAGAGTCTTTAGCTCCTTCAGCTGAAGATCCTCTGACCCCCAATGCCTTTCAAAATTATCTTTCATCCTTGGACTCCTTCTTGAATCTATGCGCAGCCCCCTTCTCCAGAATGCTGAACCCTTTGTAAGGCTGGGAAAAGAACCCTGACAACTAAGGACAAAAAGCATAGAATTTTTAATTAGCCCATACAAAGAGTGAGGGAGGAGAAGGGAAGATGGGGAAGAAGGGAAGGAGGGAGGGAAGGACTTTATAAAGGAGTCAGAAAAGAAAAAAGATAAATGATAGTGAGTAATCAGGTAGGTAGATAGATAGATATTAAAACAGTGGAAGTAAGTAGAGAAGAGTGTACGGGAAAAGTAGGATGAGAGAGAAAGAGGGAGAGAAGAAGTGTTTTAAAGGGGAGCTGGTAGAGCTTAAAAGGACAATGGGAAGAAGGAAGAAATGGGGAAGGGAGCAAAGCAGGTCCAAGGGAGGAAGTGAAGAAAAAATTAAGGTGGGAAGGAAGGAAAAGGGGAGGAAGGGCAGGAGTAAAGATAAAGGAAAGAAGAAATGTGGGGAGGGAGGGACACGGTAGGAGAAAGATGGGAAGAAGGATAATGAAACAGAAGTAGGAAAAAAGGAGGAAAGAAAAGTTTATAAATAATGAGTCAGTAGGGAAAAGCATTACATAAAGGAGAGAGAAAAATTGTGTGAGAGGGATAAGCCAATAAGAAAGTAAAATACAATTTGTAAGAAGAGGATAAGATTTTTTTTAAAAGTTAATAGGGATGACCAGGCTGGCAGGAGAGGGCAGTTAGGGGGATTAGGCCAGCAAGGGAGGGCAGATAGGGGGATCAGGCTGGCAGGCAGAGTGGTTAGGGCAGGCAAGCAGGTGAGTGGTTAGGAGCCAGAGATCCTGGATTGTGAGAGGGATATCCAACTGCCAGTTTAGTCCCAATCCCTGTGGAATGTCCAACTGCCAGTTTAGGCCCAATCCCTGTGGAATGTCCAACTGCCAGTTTAGGTCCGATCCCCGAGGGCTCCTGCATTGGAGAGTGTACAGGTGGGGCTGAGGGACCGCCTTCCCCCATGCATGAATTTCATGTACCGTGCCTCTAGTAAAATAATAAACATTTATTTTCATACATGACTCTGGGTTGACTGAGTAGTTTTGTTGGTCTTGGTTGGGCTTGGCTAATCTCATCTTTGCTAGGGGTCACTCACATGTCTGGAAGTCAACTAGTTTCTAGTTATATAGGATAGTTTGCCTAGGGTGACTGGTTTTGCTCTACATAGTCTCTCATCCTTTAGGACAGTGGTCAGGAAACTTATTAGTCAACAGAGCCAAATATCAACAGTACAACGATTGAAATTTCTTTTGAGAGCCAAATTTTTTAAACTTAAACTTCTTCTAATGTCACTTCTTCAAAATAGACTTGCCCAGGCCATGGTATTTTGTGGAAGAGTCACACTCAAGGGGCCAAAGAGCCGCATGTGGCTCACGAGGTACAGTTTGCCGACCACTGCCCTAGGAAGCTAGACCAGGCTTGTTCTCATGGTTCAGGTCAGGAAGTAGAGGTGTGCAAGACTTCATAAAATCTGGGTTTAGAAGTGAGACCCCAGTCTACTGACCAAAGTGAGATAAAAGAGCAGCTCAGATTCAAGGGATAGTAAAATCCCTTGCATTCTTGATGGAAAAAAATAGAAAAGTCACATTGTAAAGGGTGGAGATTCTGGGAGGGTCGGAGATTTGAGGCATTGTCTCAATTCATTTACCACAAGGAAGCATCTTGAGCCATCCTTTTTGTCAACAAAACTCTGCATTGATATTATCTTTTTCATACTGCTTATTTATGGAGCTGAGGAAACCTTATTGAAAACCTGGATGGAATATTGATGTGAGATTTTAAACTCTCTTTGGACATCGGCTTTAGCTCCTTACACATGCTCTCTTTTGGGAAGAGAAGGGCGAGTGCAGATTTTCCATAAAAATGATTTCCTTGAAATTTCATGATTGACTAGTCATGGGATTGCTGTTTGAGCCAAATCCCTGATGAAAGTGTTATATACTAATGAGAGATTTATCAGACTTGTGACAATTTGGCATCTGCTTGAGCAAAGATTGTAATCTTGTAGAGAAAGAAAAGACTGTCCAAAATGTGGAGGAGGAAAATTATGTAAGTCAGTAATGCTTAGATGTGTAGAGAAAAAAATAAATTATGTTTCTGAAGATAGTTCAAGAAACTTCAGGAATTATGAGCCAGATTTATAGGCCATAAAATGTAGTTTTTCCATGGAATCACATCACACAGAGTATGCAAAGGAAGCTAACTCTTCATTTTTAAAGTGTATATCATTATCCTGCTAACATATTTACTTTCCTGTCTTCATGACTCAAGGTCAGTGTTATGGGAAGGAGAAAGAAATCTCACTAGTTTTAGCAATAGCCAGTCAAGATGAACATTGAGATCTGGACTGACGGGATACAGAGAACTATATTGATTGGGCACTGCCACAGGTATATTATCTCATTTGATCATCACCATAACATTGTGGGATAGGCATTAACAGCCTCTGAGTTTTGGCTCAGAGAGGACAAGAAATATGCCCAAATTCACTCACAAATAGTGAGAGTGAAAGCCAAGCATTAAGTTCTAATTTCCTGGTTTTCATTTTTCCCAGTGTGATAGGTCCACAATAACAAATCACTTCTACTTTGGATAACCTCATCTTTGTAATTTGAAAATAATTTTGATTTGAGGGTTCTTTTCCTTCAAAGGCAGACAAAGAGAGTCTATTTAATGGCATATGAATGGCAAACTTTGCCCATGGTCTTCCCTAGAATCATTGTTGTTACACTAAAGATAGAAAGACTAGTCTGGGGGATGCGGAGTGGATAGGAGGAGCCAGTGGAAATGACAAATACAAAGAAAACAGAGACTCCAGAGTTTGCAAATTTGAGGAAGAACTTTGCTCTGGGTAGTGCTTGAGGAAGAGAAGTGACAGCCACTCCACACCAGGTGTGTGTCCAGGGCTCTGCTTCTGTGGACACCCTGTGCCAGCGTCCACAGTGAGGCAATTCTGGAGAACAGCAGGACTCATTCATCCCACATGCCTTCCCAGACAGTCAGAGTAAACAACTTTCAGATGCATTTCCTGTTAACGTAACATTTTTTTCCATAGTGCCACTAGTCAAATAGTATTTGAAAATTCCCTTTTTGTGTTTCCTCTAAAAGAACTTTCTTTTGCAAGAGGTTTGCCGGACATGACATCATCCTAATTATTTCTTGACCAATTTTATCACCAACCACTTAAAATATAGATCATTTATCTGGTTTTACAAGGTGGTTAGGATCACTCCGGAAATGTCCAAAATAGGGGCAACAGGAACATTTCAATCCTACATCCAGATCCTACAGTTGGAGTGATGTGTGACCTGTCTGCCTGGTGAACATTTACTACATAACCTGGAGACAGAGCTATTTGATGGTGGAGTCATGAGGAACATTTCATAAGTGACTGAAAAAAAATCTCTGACTGGAAATATGAAAGGAAATAATGAACTGACAGCTAGTTCTTACTCTCCATTCTTAAGAGCAAACTGTTCAGATTTGTTGCAAAAGTTGACACTTCCAAAATTATCTCTTGGTTCCCTAAATAAAATTCAGAGTTCAGTGCTTCCCATATTCCTGTCCTGGCTTTTGACACTCAACCAGAGAAAGCAACACTCCTGGGCTCCCCAGAGATAGGTGTAGACAGAGTAAAAGCTGAATCCAGCTTTACAGAGATCTGCTCTTTTATAAGATTCTTGCCTCAGAGAGAGAAAAGGAAGAAATGACATCTTGTTACTAAAATAATTTGAAACCATAAGTCATTCTTAAAAATATATAAGGAAATAGACATTCAATATTAAGTTTAAAGTTAGAGATAGTGCAGAACTAATTTTGAAAATGACATTTGTCATAAATGAAGTCTACTTGAGGGAGAAGAGTCTCCTATTACAAGAATCTTTTCAGTCTCATGAAATAAGGTAGCCTCTAGCTAAAGAACGTGAGGTAGAGGAGTGACAGTAGTTACTGGTGTATGTATCCCAGATTCTAAAATCCCACCTTTGTTCAAAGCAAATTCTGTCTTTCCCTTCCCACTCATGGTATTCAAGAAGCCTCAATAATCCATGGAGATGCCATTCATGATTCCCAACAGCATGAGGATGAAAAAGGCAAGTACAGTATCTGGGGGTGTTTAGGAATGGACTGCTGGAGTCTTTGGGTTCCCTCAGCCTGGTAAACCTAGGAATTGACCCCCTACTGACTTAACCTAGACAACACAGAGCTAGATTATACAACTGGCATTGATATTTCACTGATCCAGGAGAAGATGGAAAAGGGAACCAGGTGTGATAGCTTGGCAAACTTTAAAGTAAAATCAGAGGTAGCCTTATAGCTGTCAAGTGACTCTTACTGTCTTAGAAGAAGAACTCCACTTGCCTTCTAGATGTGAGGTTGACCTGGCTTCAACACCTATCTCTTCATTATAGTCAGGGTTAATCTGGTTGACCTGCTGGCTAAAAAGAGGCTCTTTCCTTCCCAAACCAGCATTCTCTCTTCTGTTAGCCTCTGTTCCCGACAGCTACAACTTTTTCCCAAACCTCCCCACTATTCTCCCTCTCCTCCCCCCTCACATACAAAAAGCATCAGGATCAACCAGGGCCTTTGAGTTATTTTTGCAAGAAGGAGGAGAAGTGAGTAGGCCTGCATTCCTTTGGAATTTGAAAGATATTTCCTTGCCTAGAGGGCTGATAATTTGAGCTTCATTTTCTCCTTTCCTTCTAAATTCTCTCCTTGAAAAATAAACCAAAAAAACCATACTTAGTCATTGGCAATCAAATATGTGAAATTTATGAGCTCGGCTGAGTCACCTTTCTGGTTAGGACAGAAAGAACAGTTTGAGGCAGCTGTTGAAGAATTTGGTTTGCTACAAGGTAATACCATAGGGCAAGAAAACCGGTTAACAGGGTACTGCAGGAATCAGATGAGAAATGACAAGGGCATGAATTAAACAGCGCCTCTGGATGTGAAGAAAAGGGGGCTCATTAAATATTACATGTTTAAGCCTCAGTGGCTAAAAGTTATCTGAAGGCAGATGGGTTTGGGAACCAAGCCTAAAATTTATGAATACAGGAAGGAAGGTTTCTACTACTTTTTCCACCACCTCCTCCTCCTGCTCCTCATCCTCTCCACACCTGTTTATTTTCCATTCCCAACATCAGAATATACCCTTGGGTGCACATTCAAGGAAGTCAATGTTAGTAAAAATTCCAAATCTTATTATTGTACTGCATATCCAAACCATATTCAAATACCACTAAAAATTATTTGTGAAAATGCATGTAGTCAGCAACTCTACTGGAAAGAATCTTACAGAAGAAAAATACAAATAAATAGAAATCACACAAAGGAAACACATATAAGGATGTTTTGTCTAGGATTAGAAAAGGCCAAAAAAAAAAGATAAGGGGGAAATAATTTAAATAGGTAATTCATCAATTTTTTTTGTAATGAACTGAAATGTGTATTTTGTAATGAACTGAAATGTGTATTTTGTAGCCTTGGTCTTAATTAGGTAATTCGAATTTTTGTAGTATTCCATTATAGCAACACATGCTAGCAATGTCATTCTGAAATTGAACTATCTCTTAACAGTGATTTTATAAATAGAATTTCCTACATTATATTAGGTGGTGGTGCCTTTGCAAAAGTTCATAAATATCTTGCTCCCCAATAGCAGTTTCAGGATCTTTCCTTTGACCACATTTTCATCTATAAGACTATGTTATACCTTTAGCTATCTATTAATATTTTTAGCACTAAGTGTTTATTTAATTGATTTGTGAATCCTAAATTTGCTATTCAAACTTGAAGAAAAGTTATAAGCTCAATGTAAAACACTTTAAACAAAATTGATTTAGGAAAGAGACAAATTATTTTGGCACTCTCAGTGGTTCTAATTTGACTATAAGAAAAGGGAAATTTTTTTTAATAGTTCTCTGTTTCATAGTGTTCTTAGTAGACAGAAAAAATGGTTCATTTTTGAAGATATGATAAGTCAGATTAAGGAGAGAAACATATTCCATTAGAAATAGCATTGAGAACTAGTTAAATATCCTGGAAAAACTAAGACTTAGTGCAACTATGTTGATATTACTTAGTACCATTGGACACCAGACACCAGAATTGGCAAAAACATTTCTTGTTCAACTATTTTATGGAAATCTTACGAAAATAATTGAAAACAGAAACATTAAATTGCTTCAACAGAGAGAATGCACATTCTTTCTCTCCTATCCTCAATATTTTGCACATCCATAGAAAGAGTTTGGAAGGAGAATACATTTAAAAATCCTCAATATGTGGAATAGATATGAAAATCAACTGTGAAGCAAAGTTTTATGCATCAAACTTTTTCCCACTGATTTCTTAAAATGGAATGAATATATTTTACTGCTTTAAAACAAAAATGACTTACAAAAGGAAATAAAAATTGCACCCAAGAATGCAACACATTTCTATAGCATAGATTTAAAGTAAATTAAATTGGCTATATTACAAAAAAATACAAATGTCAAAAGTGAAAGGTACAGAATGTGGAGCTATTGCATGAGGGTGTGATGCTTTAGAATGTGGCATTTGCCAGCATCCAAGGCTCACCAATATAGTCTTAGTTTTCATGGATACAAGCCTGTCCCAATTCAAGTTTCTACTTTATGGCTTGTTTTTAAGCTTACTGCCACTTACCTCTATTCATGTAGTTTTCATAAGTTTAATGCAGAGTGATCACTAGATTATTTAGGTCCAGTTATTAGCACTGAATGAACAATTCACTCTTCAACAATAATTTATACCAGCCTTAACATCAGAAAATGCTTATAGCAATTGAATACTGCTGTAATGCCTGAGCATGGGCTTCTTATAGGAGCACCTTGTTCAACTACAAATAAACCAAAATAATCCATCAAACAGATTAAACATTTTTTTTAAAGTTTTTCACCACAAGTAGACTGAGAAACAGTGAATTTAATATATAATCATAGTCCAAATGTTGAAATTCAGAAAGTGCCCACTGAAAAGGGAAGAACTGCAAACTGTATACACTGTGGTCTTCTGAGGCTCCTATTTCTGATTCCTCAGGTCATCTAGTTTTCCTTCCTGGGCTACTTACTGTAATGTTTATCCAAGCAGTAAGCTGAGGTCTCAACTCATGTGTTCCCAGTTTGCCAAGGATCACTCTACTTCATGGCCTGATGCCCAGTGTTAAATAGGTTTGTTTCATATGTAGTTTACCAAGGCTTTGATTGTTTTAGACTAGAGGATCAATGCAGTTTATGTCACTCCCTCTTGATCAGAATTGCTCTTTCTACTGATTTTTAAATTACTGTATGTATTAAGAATGACAGCCTTCCATCTCTCCTATTTTAGACAGAAATTTATATTTGATTTAGTCTTTGTGAAGTTAGTCCTGGCACCCAGGTCAAAGGGAAGAAAAACAAGAAAGTATAAAATTCATACGAATCCAAAAATCATGCTAGAGTTGATTCATAAGCCAAATTGATTCTCTGATTGAGGACTTGTATAATGGTGATGTGTCATGTACTCAGTTGGATTGCTTTGTAACGGGAGACTGATAAATATACACCCAGGAATAAACTTTCTTGGAAATAGGTCAGATCTATATGTTTAGGCAAATTAAAAACAAAATTAAAGCAGCTAAATATGAAAACATTAAATTTCACTCATATTTAATTCATTTCTTCATTTAATATATATACATTAAGCACTTATTATGTGTCTAGAGTTTTTAAAATACAATATAATTTAATAATAAATGTGAATTATAAAATAATCTTTAGATGAAACATGTAAAAGAAAGGTATATCATTGACATGTCCTAAATTTCTCTAAAAATTAGGGAGATAATAAGAACCAGGATATATTTCAAACCTTTGAAGCACAAATTTATTTTCAAGTGCTGTTTGCCCTGAAAAATTGAAGGAAAAAAAAAAGTAGAATGTTTTCAATAAGGGAAAATAAGAGTTTATTACTAGTGTATCATCCTATCTAACAAAGAGCTAATATGCTAATTGACCCTCACACCATCACAAAGATGGTGATGCGCACAGCCAATAAGGAGGAATGTGCTAATTGACCCTCACTCTGTCACAAAGATGGCGGCATCCACCGCCAATAAGGCAGGAATATGCTAATTGACTGCCATGCCCTCAAATGTGGCTACACCCATAGTCACAAGATGGTGGCACCCAGTCCCTTCAGCCCCACTGGGCAGCAGGTGGACCCAGCCACTCCATGCACCTGCCTCTGGAGTCCCCCAGTCTCCTCAGTCTCTCAGGGCCAGCCTCAGATGGTGGCTGCCCAACTGAAACTTAAGGTGCAAACAAATCTCAGATATCAGCTGCCCAGCCACCCAGGGACAGCTGAAGACACAGGCAAGTCTTGGATGGTGGCTGCCCAAGGCTCAGGTAACCAGGGGCAGCTGGGGCTTACACTGCCAGCAGTGGCAGCAGCAGAGGTGTGATGGGGCATCGCCTTCCCCTGATTGCCAGGTTGCCTCCTGCCCCTGAGGGCTCCCGGACTGTGAGAGAGGGCAGATCAGGCTGAGGAAACCCTTGCTCCAGTGAATGAATTTTCATGCACTGGGCCTCTAGTTTAAATATAAAAAGGTATTAGCTTAATAGAAGGACAATATGGAAATATTTGGCCTCTAGTAAATTATGTACAATATCAGTCTATCAGATATTTATATTAAGGAATTTAGTACCATAAAGATAGCTAATTCTATCATTCCAATCCCCATGATAATTTGTTCAAAATAAAAGTTACATTTCCAAAATTATAGATAATTCAATAGAGTAAAAATAGACCAGAAATTTCAGGTTGGCTTATTTGTTAGAATACTTAAAATTTAATGTGAAATCTCAAAGTAAAGGTAAATGTCCAAAATTTCAAATTATTTCCATTGCCAACCTAACACAATCAATACAGCACTTATCAGTTCCCACATTAATTAATTCATTACAATTAATGACCAAAAATTACTTATTAATAAATTATTTATTTTGGAATAATTTTAAGTTTACAGCAAAATTGAAGACTATACAGAGAATTCCCATATACCCTGCTCTCCACATAGTTTTCCTTAATGTTAGCTTTTTACATAAGTTACTATGGTACATGTATCAAAACTAAGAAACAAACATCACCAAACTGGTTTGGCTCAGTGGATAGAGCATCAGCCTGTGGACTGAAGGGTCCCAGGTTCAATTCCGGTCAAGGGCATGTACCTTGGTTGCAGGCACATCCCCAGTAGGGGGTGTGCAGGAGGCAGCTGATCAATGTTCTCTCTCATCAATGTTTCTAGCTCTCTATCTCTTTCTTCCTCTCTGTGAAAAAATCAATTAAAAAATATATATATCCATATATATATATATATATATATATATATATATATATAAACAAACTAAGAAACAAACATTGCCCCATTATTATTAACTAAGTTCTAAGTATGTGGAATAAATAAAAAAGATTCAAATATTGAGTATAAGCATGTGCTTTTTCTTAAAAGAAATAAATACTCTATTTTGGCTAATCAATTATTAATGTCCTGGAGTTAAGTCTAGAGATGTAATTCTACATTCAGTTCTCTTGAGGAGAATTGAAAGTAAACTAATTTGGACAGATTTCATAATGAAATCTTTTTGGATGAGAGTGTGTGCCCCTCATGTTGGGCTCAACTAACTGAAGGTAGGCATAGCAGCACCATCCTCTAAATGCCAAAGGACTCCAGGAAAGTTGGTTTTTCAATAGGATTTTTAAATGCTTTAGATTTACTTTTTCTTTCTAGTTTACTCAAATTGTACTTCTCCTTACATTTTCTTAATAAAGACTAGCACTAGTTATTTGACAAAAAATAAAAGTAATCAAATCACACAGACATTTTCATTTTTATAAATGATCTTTATTGCATAGAGTATGATTTCATGAAATAGAGATTATCCTGGAAAATCTGGGATGTATAGCTTTTGTCTCCATGGCAACCAACTAAACTGGTTGCACCTGGTCCTCCAGGGTAATTAATTTCTTGCATGCTGGGATGGTCTGCTGATTCTCAAGGCTAGCAGAAAGGAAGAAACAAGATGACCTTTCTTTAAACCAAAACAAACAAATCTCATATAGAGATATGCTCTAATTTCACTCTTGCGGTGGGTTTTACATTTGAGCAATAAGATGCGAGGCCAGATTTTTAGTTCTGTTGAGCTTAATTTTCAGAGAGATCTATTGAGCTAGCCATTTTTGTAGGATCTCAAAGATACTTTGCTCCTACTTGCATTAGTTCAGCTGAGTTAATACATGATTGTAGCTATAGTGTATTTCACTGAAAAAGAGAAAAAGGTCAGAAGACGAACATATCGAGGATAGACATACTTCAAAGATATTGCAAGTTTGGTTCCAGACAACTACAATAAAGTGAGTACTGCAAGAAAATGAATTGTAATCTTTTTGTTGGTGAAGATCTTCCCTACAATTTATAAACAATGCAATACCTATGAAGCACAATAAAGCAAAGAGCAATAAAAAATATAGCCAAAAACTGGTTATCTTGAACCTGGGTGCCAGTTCATCAGATGTCTATCGCATATATGTTGATTCTGGTCTATGTAGAAAATGCTTCCAAGTGTCAGCTCAGTAGTTTATAAATAAACATCTATCTACACGGTATTATTTTAGAGGCACAAGGTATCTGCTGTTGTGAAAGTGAAAAAAATTTTTAATAACCATGATACATCTACACAATGGAGTGCTATGCACCCATAGAAAAGAATGAGGGAGACTTCTATGTATGAAATGGAAAGATCTCCATTTTTACTTTCATTATGAACTCTGTCCAAATTAGTTTACTTTTCTTATTTGATATTTGATAAGGAAAGCATGTATGGTATAAAATAGTGTACATCATACGCTACCCTTTTTTTTTCTTTTTTTAAAAATATATTTTATTCATTTTTTACAGAGAGGAAGGGAGTGGGTTAGAGAGTTAGAAACATTGATGAGAGAGAGACATCAATTAGCTGCCTCTTGCATGCCCCCTACTGGGGATATGCCCGCAACCAAAGTAGATGCCCTTGATTGGAATCGAACCTGGGACCTTTTGGTCTGCACACTGATGCTCTATCCACTGAGCCAAACCGGTTTCAGTGCTAGCTTTTTTTTTTTTCAAAGGAAGAAATAAAATTTTCATGATTGTATTTGCAAAAAAAAAAAAGAGAGAGAGAGAGAGGAAATACTGGAAGGATTAACAGGAACCCAATAAAATGGTTGCCTAGGTGGGAATAGTAAAGGGTGGCAGAAACAAGATCTTTCTGTGTTTACCACCAAATGAAAACTGTGAACTGACAGCTGGTAACAGCCTATAGCATTCCCTATAAACATAAATGATTTCATAGAATTTCAACATTAAATGAGATAACACCATGACTGTTTGGCAACCAGACCCCCAAAAAAGATATGCTAGGCACCATGTAACCACAAGAGTAACAAATATCTGTCTTGACTAACATGAGTCCTTTTTTTTCTCTACCTTGACAACAATAGCTTCACTTCATTTCTCTTGGCTCCTGATAAAATTAAGATTCTCAATCATTTAATTGCCCTTGTGATTTTTTCCCCCCACCTAATTTGGGCAATGCTAGATTTTGAACATCCAAAAGAATAACAGTTCTGAAATAGGCTAAAATTATTAACACAAGGATACATAAGAAACTCATACAAGTCATTATACCAATCCGATTTTATATTTATCTAAAATAATGAGTCATATAACTATATTCTCAATGAGTATGAAGAAACTAATTGAACACAAAACCAAAAATACCAGGTACAGCGGTGAAAATCAAGACAGCGCCATAAGTGAATACCTAAACTGTGCCTTGCACAACAATTTCAAAACTATAGCTAAAAGACAGAACAGGAAAGCTGACTGAGTGGAAATTCTACAACTAGAAGGAAAGAGAGGGGCTCATGGAGACTCAGAGGAGCTGCAAAATGCTGAAGTACAAAAACACACACTTAGAGAGGATGGGCAGCAGAGGGTGTGGCTGGCTTCCTCTAGTGGAAGGGAGACGGAAACTCCCAAATGCACTGAATCCCAGTTCCGACTGCACTGAACCCCAGTTCTGTGTGAGACTCATACTGGGGGAGTTTGGACTGTTGTGAAAAGAGAGGAGTGCACAGAAACTTAGGGGAGTCGTGAAAGACAGAGGTCAGGAGGTGCGTGAGTGCACACACAGAGGGCTGAATGCTGATTGTGTTGCTGGCTTTCTCTAGTGGAAGAAAGACAGAACCTCCCAACTGCATTGAAATCCAGCTCCAACTGCAATGAACCCCAGTTTTGGGAGAGACCCTGGGGACCCAGACTCATATGGCTACCCGGAACACACAGAAACTCAGGGGAGCCAGAAAGGCAAAGGTCTGAAAGTGGGTGAGTGCAAGTGCTCAGAGAGGGCTGCAGTGATTACTGATTACCCAGGGACACTGAGACCGAGGGGCAGAGTAGGGTGGGGATGACAGGAAGCCAAAACCTGAGACTCCACCCCATCCAAGCTGAACACAGAGGCTTTTGCAATTGTGTAAGTCTTGTAACATAAGGCTGACTCCAGCACAGAAGCTGATCGTCACAACCAATTGGCTTGGAAATAAATTCCCCGCAGTGATACCAACAACAATTAAGACTTAACTAGACTGAACACACAGTCCACAAAGGGGTCCACCAAGAGAGTCCCCCCTCAGGTAACTGGGGAGGCAGAGATACTGGGCCATATAGGACACCTAGCACACAAAGCTACTCTACCAATTCAAAGAAGCAGTGAAAATGCAGAGACAAAGGAACAGATCACAAATGAAGGAAATGGAGGAAAACAAATTATTGGATATAGAGTTAAAAACCATGGTTATAAGGTTTTTCAAGAATTTCCTAGAAAAGATGGATAAATTTAGCAAGATCGAAGAGATGATGAAAAAGGACCTACTAGAGATGAAAAAGGAGCAATTAGAAATTAAACATACACTGACTGAAATAAAAAATATTATACTGAGGCCTAACAGCAGACTAGAGGAAGGTAAGAATCAAGTCAAAGATTTGAAATATAAAGAAGCAGAAAACACTCAACTAGAAAAGAAAAAAGAATCCGAAAATTTGAAGATAGTGTAAGGAGCCTCTGAGACAATTTCAAGCATACCAACATCAGAATTATGGGGGTGTCAGAAGAAGTGAGAGAGCAAGATACGGAAAATCTATTTGAAGAAATAATGACTGAAAACTTCCCCCATCTGGTGAAAGAAATAGACTTACAAGTTCAGGAAGGGCTCAGAACCCCAAACAAAAGAAATCCAAAGAGGACCACACCAAGACACATCATAATTAAAATACCAAGAGCAAAAGACAAAGAGAGAATATTAAAAGCAGCAAGAGAAAATCAGTTAATTACCTATAAGGGAGCACCCATACGATTATCAGCTGATTTCTCAACAGAAATGATGCAGGCCAGACGAGAGTGGCAAGAAATATGCAATGTGATGAATAGCAAGAACCTACAACCAAGATTACTCTACCCAGCAAAGCTATCATTCAGAATTGAAGGTCAGATAAAGAACTTCACAGATAAGAAAAAACTAAAGAAGTTCATCAACATCAAACCAGTACTATATGAAATGCTGAAAGATTCTCTTTAAGAAGAGAAAGACGAAGAAAAGGGTAAAGATAAAAATTATGAACAACAAATACATATCTATCAACAAGTGAATCTAAAAATCAAAATCAAGTGAATTGAAAAGCTGATGAACAGAATAAATTGGTGAATATAATAGAATCAGGGGCACAGAAATGCAGTTGACTGACAATTCTCAGGGGGAAAGGAGTGAGGCGGGTTCAGGGAGAGACTGGACAAAAATCATACACCTATGGATGAGGACAATGTGGGGGAGACGTAAGGGCAGAGGGAGGGGTGGGAGCTGGGTGGAGGGGAGCTATGGGAAGTGGGGGACGAGGAACAATTGTAACAGTCTGAACAATAAAGATTTATTAAATAAAAAAAAGAAAGAAAAAATCAGGTACAAGAAAGATATGCTAAAATGGATGTAAAGCAGAAAAGATACTCATTTTAAAAAGTTGGCGCCAGACTTGAAATTTCTCTAGTTAAGTGATAAATCTTTTTTTCAGACAATATGAATAATCTTAATATGAGACTTTGACCTTCTTGCTTTTAACTTCATTTCTGTAATGAGATGAATAGTATTTTTCACTGGGTCTCAGTCTTTGAACAGCAACAATGTACATGGCACAGAGGATTCAAAGATAAATAGGATCTGGTCCTAGCTATCAAAAAAATTTACTTCCTAGAGGGTGGAATCTAAATTGCTCTGCTCCTTTTCAATTCTGTTCATATGTCCATTACCAAGGAAAGCTTCTCTACAGTTATTTGTTCAATGTCTATCTTCTCTCTCCATGATGACTAATGGCTCTTGGAGGGCAGGGACTATTTACATCTTACTCACCATTACATTCCCAGTGCCAGCAATGCATCTAATATAAGTAGACTCTTGTACTGGGTTGAATCATGTCTCCCCAAAGTTCACATCCACCCAGAACCTCCGAATGTGGACATATTTGGAGGTCTTCATAGATGTAATTAGTTAAAGTCATACTGGATGAGGTCATACTGAATTAGGGTGAGTCTTAAATCCAATATGACCAGTGAACTTATAGGAAGGGAAGATACACAGAGGCCCACACAGAGAGGGAAGAGATCATGTGGTGACAGAGGCAGAGACTGGAGTGATACAGCTGCAAGCCAAGAAAAGCTAATGGTTATCAGAAACTACTAGGAACAGACAAGGAAAACAAGAAAGAAAGACTTGCAACTGCTTTCTTTGATTCAAAGTGTTTTGAAAGTGTAAGAACTTACATCTCCAAGCAACTTGGAAGGCAGATGGCACAGTGGTTAAGAAGCAGGACTTTCTGCCTGGTTGGTATGGCTCAGTGATTGAGCATCAACCCATAAACCTAGAGATCATGGTTCGGTTCCCAATTAGGTTACAGGCTGGATCCCCTGTAGGGGGTCATGCAAGAAGCAAAAGATCCATAATTTTCTCTCCTCATCATTGATGTTTCTATCTGTAGCTCCCTTTCCCTTCCTCTCTCCGAAATCAATAAAACATATTTTTATAAATATATTTTTAAAGAAACAGGACTTTCAGTTAGTCTCTGGGTTTGAATTCTGGTCTTACCACTGTGAGCCTTAGGCCAGTTGACTTAACCTTATGTTGTTTCCATATCTGTAAAATAAGTAAAGTAGTACAGACATTGTGGCTCAGTGGTTGAGCATCGACTTATGAACCAGGAGGTCACAGTTTGATTTCCAGTCAGGGCACATGCCTGGATCACAGGCTTGATCTCCAGGAGGCATGGGCATTGATGTTTCTATCTCTCTCTTGCTCTCCCTCTCCCTTCCTCTCTGAAATCAATAAAAATATATTATTTTTAAGTGAAGAAAGTAATAACTACCCTTGGCTGTGAAAACAATTTAATAACATTAGGCCTGTAAAGTATGAACCTGTACTATTAAATACATAGCCCTGGGCCACATGTGGCTATTGAGCACTTGAACTATGGCTCCTCCATGTTAGATGTGCTACAAGTACAATGTAGACCAGATTTTTAAGCACTTTGTATGAAGAAAAGAATTTCAATATCTTGTTAGTACTTCTTTGATACTAATTACATTGTAAATACAGATATTTTTTTAACATATTGGCTCAAACAAAATATTAAAGTTAACTTGACCTGTTTTTTGTGTATGGTTACTAAAAAATTAAAATTGCATATATAGTTCAAATGTACAGCTCATATTATACTTTTATTGGTCATGTCTGGAATAAAGGGGGCTTGGGCACCAACAAAATTACTTCTATATAAAAATATTTCGAATCATTGTAAAATTGTGTCAGATACCGATCCAGAAGTAGAATATAAAAGATTGGTGTGGTTGCAGTGAGCTAATTCTATACATAGAAAAGACCATATAGTGTTGTCCCATATGGATGCCTTCCCCAAGTCACTTACGTGTTCTTCTTCAGGGTTACCATATAGTGAGCACTTGCATTGTGGCAGATTGTAGACTAATTATTTTGCACTCATCATCTTATGAATAGTATAGTTCTATTATTTGTGAATAGCATACACAACTTACATTGTATGTGTTATTTAGAGCCAATGTTGAGGTTCTTACTATGTAATATGCATCACTGGCTCTTGAATCATGATAATCACTCGAGTAGGAAAGAAATGGTAGTCACAGAAAATGTGTGCATGCCACAGCCATAGTGAGTACCTGAAACCTGGTATGTTCATGGGAGTGTGGTTCAGATCCTAATATTATCTGATTCATCTTGGTGGCAAAAGGGCAAGAATCCCTTATGGAGAGAGAGAAGAAAACAAGGAAACCTTCTAAAACCTGGCATTTCCTAGAAACATCATTTTCACTTTAAACTTTAAAGCTCCTGGCCCTCCAGATATGAAATGTGAACCTACTTAAATAATATTTCTCCTCTTTGAATTGAGGTGCTGAAGAAATTCCTCCTCAGCAAATTCAGACATTTCAATGGAATTAATCCTTAAAGGAATTGTAATCTCTCATTAAGAGACCTCATCCTTGGCATCTATTCAGAGGCAAGAAAAAGGGAAGAAGAAAGTATCAATCTTGTCCCTGTTGGGGTTGCATTTGTGCTGTGTACTCTTTGAGGAAAGAAGAAGGGACATGAGATATTCTTGGCACTGAATTTGTAATCCCTCAGCCAAAAGGAGCAAAACCATAAAAAAACTTTGGATAAGGCATTAACGCTCCCCACCAAGGATATACATCAAGGCTTTATCTCCAGAAGATATCAGAGTGAAAATGCCTCTTTCTGTTTTCATTAGTCACTAAAATGACCTCTTTTTCTTTATTATAAAATAGAATAAGAGTAAGAATTTGCTGAGTCACTGGAGTGAAACTATGAAGGGTATTGTTTAGATGTCTTTTTGCAGTGACCTAGAAGATACAGATAAGTTTAAGGGCTAGGTAGCCAGAATTTAAGATTTTTCTTTCTTTTTTAAAAAAATATATTTTTATTGATTTCAGAAAGGAAGGGAGATAGGGAGAGAAACAGAAACATCAATGATGAGAGAGAATCATTGATCGGCTGCCTTCTGCATGCCTCCTATTGGGATGGAGCCACAACCCAGTCATGTGCCCTTGACTGGAATCGAAGTGGGACCCCTCAGTCCAGTCCACAGGCCGACACTATCCATTGAGCCAAACCAGCTAGGATGAGACTTTTATTTTTTTATTTTTGAGAGTTTTCTGGATTTGGGACAATATCTTACCCAGGAACTTTCTCAAAGTCCTGCAAATAAGCCTATAGACTTAATGCACTTCCCCTCACCCTTAACTTCTCTTCTGTAGAGTAGAATAGTCCCTCCATCTCTGAAGGCCAATTCTCCACATTCAGAAAGCCCTTGCTCATCCAGTCCTCCCTTTACTATCTGGTCTTCCTCCTCAACGTTACTTCCTTCTCCGACAGCCGTTATTCTTTCTTCTACCCTTCATAGTTGAGTTGTCTATGCTTGCTGTCTCTGTTTCCTCACCTGCTCTCTCTCTGTATACTTCAATCTCACTTCCACAGACTCCACCTGAATAGTTTTCAATGAGAGAGACCCACCTCAGCAAATCCAATGGCTATTTTGCCATTCTCATAGCCCTTGGAATCCCAGTAACATTCCACCCAAACGACTCGACCATACTGAAATAGTCCCTTCTCTGGCAACACAACATTCTTGGATTTTCAGTAACCTCCCTGCCCACCTTAGACTCCTTTGCTGAATTTTTAATGTTAGAACAACACAGGGTTCACTATAAGACCCAAGTGTCTTCTTCTTTGATATTCTTTTCCAAGGCTTTGTAATCCAGGCCTGGGGCTCCAATTATCAAGGTTAGACACTCCAAATTTAATCCCTAGCTTTACCACTTAAATATCTCACAGGCATCTCAAACTTAATGTATTCAGAATGGGATTTCTAATGTCTCCCCAGGCCCCTCTCCCAACACCACCCAGTCTTGGCTTTTCTGAGATGGCAGGCTGTTCACCTCCAGTGTATACCACTATACAAATGGTTCCACCATCCACCAAGCTGCACAAGTAGAAACTCAAGCCTTTTATTTGTACTTCTTTCTTCTTCACTTCTGATAGGCAGTCAATCACCAATGCCTAAATGTCATTTTATCTTTACTGCAACTACCCTGTTGGGCTTGCGCAAAACCTTTTGACTAGTGTCCCACACCCCTATTGCCCCAGCCAAAATTCTACAATACAGTTAGAATGCATCTCATATCACATTAATTCACTCCCTTACTTAAAATTCTAAAATTGCTTTCCATTTCTGTGTGGATATTTGCTCCAAATCCTTAAAACAGCTCACAAACCTCTGCATTACCTGACCCATTGTCCAGCATCCTCACTCATGTCCATGTCCCCCTCGTTCCTTTCTTCAAACCAAATGCATTTTTTGGTTCCTCCACAGAACCAAGCTCCTTTCGGCTCAGAATTTTCATGCATTTTATTTCCTCTGTCTTTCCTTTTCTCTCTCCTTGCTTTGGAATCTGTTAGATTTAAGCTGATCTGTTTTGTTTTTTTTTTCCCATAAAGTAGGTTTTTAACCCCCAGCAAAACTAAGTGCTTATTTGCTCTCTCATGTCATGCATTTGAGTATTTACTCTTTGATCTTGTAAACATTATATAATTGTATAATTAGTATCTTAATGCTCATTTTATCCTTTCCATGAAGACAGAAAATCAGTAGGTTTCTTTTTTTGCTGCTGAATCTCTGTATTAGTTGCCTAATAAACACCTATTCAATGAATAAATAACCTTTAAATGGAATAGGAAGAATATAAGAATTTTCTTTAATACAGATCTATAATACTACATGATTTATTATTTTTTGTCTTAAAATGAGCTTTAAATTAAGTTGTAGCTATTTAAGCAACAAATTGAGGATTTCTGAAATCAATCCATAATTACATAAGTTTACAGAAATATAATTTAACCTACTTTTAGCACAGCTAAATAGCAAAGGCTAAACTAGCAGAATTTGAACTGCAGAAAGAATTTTTAAAACAACCCAATAATATTATTAATAATGTGAGACCCAGACCCACTGGTGCCATGGGACTCAGCGGCAAATCCCACCTGCGCCATGGGATCCAGTGTCAAGTCCTGCCAGTGCAGTGAGACCCATCAATGCACCTTCTGGTGACTGGTCTTTGGTCATTATGGTGGCACAAACACTGGGTTTTTATTATACAGATTGTGGTACTAAAACAGTATTGAAAACTTTGCAGCTATGAATCTGCCTGTAAAGTACAAATACAGATACTTTAAATTGGTCCCTTTGAATGCAACTAGAGCACTCTTCCTCAACCTTTTTTTTTTTTAAATCTTAGGAGCCATTTTAGACAGTTTTTTTCCTACTCATTTTCCCCCAACCCCAGAAATTTTAATACCACAGACAGACCATGTATTTGTTTATATACTGCCTGTATATCTGTGCTTTATGCATAAAAAATAAATATTTTTACACCTTCAGAATAAACTATGTTTCTCCTGGGAACAACATTGCCCCTGTTGAGAATTTACAAACTGGAGTGATTCTGTGAAGATAATAATGCATAATCAACAAATGAATAAGTACCCTTAAAATGCCTGTCAGGAATGAAAGATACAGACCATGTCTTTGCTACCTTCTCAGCTCTCTGAAGTTGTCTCTAATACACTGGCTTGATACATGGAGCAAATTATCTAGTTATGGTGACACACTGCTCCATGTGGACACTGTAACTCAATCAATGCTGCCTTCAGGGACAGGAGAATATTTCATCCAGAACTAATTGTTCTATATAGGATCTTCAAATTACTGTAATTTTTAACAGCTCAAAATTTTATTGAATAGAAAGCAAGCTTGATAATATAATGTAATAATAATATTATCACAAAGGGAAGAAATTCTGGATGGAAAGTGAGAAGCTTTTGCTTAGCTTAATGTTGATTATTATAAAATATAGAAGCATGGAGAAAGTATCAAACAGAACATTATTTTAAGCAAATATACTTTTCTGATAAAAGCCCTAGTATTCATCAATGATCTAATTACTAAACATGTAAGAGTAACCATAGTCAACATTTGAATCTTTCTGCAGTTGACACACAAGCCACATTTCTACTGCTAAAAATGTTTCTCCTTGAAACTTTTCTTGTTATTATTAGTTTGCTTTTCATTAAGAGTTATATGTTTTTGAGGCTGTCTTTTCATTGACCAAGTTTTAAGGCTTTGAAGGACTTTGAGCTGGAAACCATGGTGATGGCTTTTGTAAATATCACATTAGCATAGTAAGCAGTGGATTTTGATTTTACAATGGGAATACATATTTTATCCAGTATTAAAAATAAATGATTGAGATTATCTTGAAACCAATTGCAGTAATCCCAACATAAACGAAGTAGCATGGAAAAATCTTGTGTTTCAAGGGAATTTGCTGTTCTGAGAACTAAGTAGTGTGCAGTTGGACCCATCATTTACCTAGACCTTAGACCTCTTACCCAAAATAACTTATTTTTATGAGAAATAAGTTTCACAAAAGAAAATAAGCTTATTTCACTTGATTATCTGAAAGTGCATAAACTTCTTGGGAAAAAAAGTAGTAAGCAGTAAACAAGTGGTTAATTTTATATGTATCATTCTTTCCTGTTCTGAAGAACATATTCTTAATGTGATATGTTGTAGATGCAAGCATGATAATGAAATACTAGTGAAGACTAAATTGCCTACTGATCATCTACATAGATGCATTTTTTTGTTTGGTCTCAATAACAATATGGAATGCAATTTATTAATACATCTTGATGTTTTCTATGTTTATGGATCATTAAATAGTTACAACTGTGTTGCCTTCAATTAACATAGCTGGCAAATCTTCATTGACATTCTTTATGTTTCCTAGAATGTGCTGAGGGCCAACAGAACCATTAGGAAAAATTATTTTGCTCCTTATCACATTCAGGCCACTCATTGGTGCCTGACCATCTTGAGCCACGGAAGCACTCTTCAACTCAGGAACAAAGATAGTATATAAATATGTCTGAAGGAAAAAACTGCAAAGAAAATAAGACAAAATTGTGGGGTTTTTTTGTTTTTGTTTTTGTTTTGTTTTTTTGAGAAGGGGGAAGAGGAAGCAGCTAAATAGTGAAATACTCCCTCCTTCGTTCCTTCGTGACAGAAAGAGATCACATAGTTTTAATCAGGAAGGCTTGTAGTGTCCATTCAGCTGAGCAGTAAACCAGAGATATTTTCCTGGTGGTTCTGACAACTGAAGCCCAGCTTCCCTAGGTTTGCAAGAAGTCAGCCAATTCTCACATTAGCTGCAGACTTAACTGCGGACTGTGGCTTGGTTTCCCAATCACATGCCACTCCATTTCCACCAGAAAATGCAGAAAAATCTAACTATAGCCCATGCAGGCTGGGAAAGGTCTATATCACTTTCAAGCTTTATAATTCTCTCTACACCCATCATTTTTATTCATCCGGCAGGAAAGTGCCCAGGTCAACACCTATTATCTCCAGAGGAAAGAGTTTCAGAAATTACAAAGTGCTTCCAACCAATCTCCTGTACTTTTATGTATTTTTAAAAAAAAAATGACCCTGGACAGAAGAATGCAGTTGGGGTTCCTGCCCAGTTATATGCAATGCAATATTCCCAAAATAAGGCATTGAGACAGGACACATATACACACACACATGTGTAACAAATCCTGATTTCTCTCCCTTCTGAATGTCTAAATGTTACACTTTTATTGAAAATCATCATCAGAAGAATAAAAGGCCTTTGTAGGAATGTTTGTAAGAGGGTGATAAAACAATATTTCAAGTTTGCTACTTATTAAACTATAAAAGTTTTACTGTAGATGAAGGCTGAACATGTTATACTTTCTTGAATTATACTTGTTGAATTGTCTGTGGATTTAGGCATCCCTAATGCCACCTTCAAGAGAAAATCTGAAGCTTACTATTAACACATAAAAGGTTGCTACAGAAACTAAATGTAATGAAAGGAAATATAATTATCTTTTATGCATTTGCTTTTTCACATGTGATAAGACATTCCTTTTGTGCCATTAAGGTGAGGGGTAAGGATGGATATGAGTGGTAGCTATAGAAGATACTGTTTTCAACTCCTCTGCAAAAAATCACCTGGGGCCAAGAAATCTGCAATTTTAACACATATTCCAGATGTAGATCGTCCTTGATCCACAGTTTATGAAATTCTGGTAGAGTTGAACCCCTTTACAGCTGCTATTCAAGGACAGAACCACCTTCTAACTCATAGCCTATAGGTGATTTGGTATAGCTGAAGCCCAAATACTACAGGAAATGGATTAAGAGTTGGCTTAAGTGAGGGAAAAAACCTCAAATCCATAAATTTCCAAGTGTTGGGTGTGTACATGACATCACATCAGGTATCAGAGAATTAACTAAATTCCTCATTTCTACCAGACTCTTCAAAAGACAAGTAAGTGTTAATTTTCAGAGAGCCACGTGAATTCCAAACTATTCCCCTAGGGAAGGAGCACAACAATCCCCTTTCCCCCAGTCAGAATAAAAGTTATATTTTTAACTTTAAAAATTCCAGACTCTACAAATTTTAAATTTGTTGTTTCCAACCCACATATTTCACAGAATGTTATAAAATTTTAGTTATGAAGCAAAAGGTATAATAAATCCTCTTTTAAATAACAATAATATTGAAAACTTTAAAAAAATGAGGCATCAATGAGAAACTTCCAGACTTGACCATGCTTTCTAACTCCAAAGCACAACCCAAGAAATTATTGGGGATAGTTCATTAAAATCACTATACATCAGGTGCTGAGGGGAAAAAAATGGAGTGAAAAACAAAGTTTGTATTTGATTTGAATGAGCACATGGGCTCTCTTTAAAAGGAAGAGACTACTGTGCAGTTGAGGTTTCGCCTCAACTGTGTGACCACCAGTAGGTCACTTGGTCTTTTGGAGCAACAGTTACAATGCCCACCTATAAGTGTGGTTATTGGAAGTAAATGATATAAAGTGAATGGAAGTGTCTAGCAGAATGACTGATTCATAGTGGATGCTCAATAATCCTGATATTTCATACCATGTTAGAATGAACATTTAATTTAGAAAGAAAGAAAAGCAAGTGAAGGTAATTAGTTTGGAATCTTATAAGTACTTAAGAAAATGTAATTCATGAGATGATTAAGACAATTTTTGAGAAATTCAGTTTTAAATCTTGACTAGGACCCTTAGTAACCTTGCTACTTTGGGCAAGTGACTTAAAGTTTTTAAGGTTGTTCTTCTCATTTTTGAAAATGAGACTAACATAGAGATAATATGATAATTTCCAGGAGAAAATCATAAACTACCTAGTATAATAAAGTCTGAGATAAGATACACCCTTGGTCTGTAGCAGATATGATTCCTATTATTATCTCATTATCATTTTTAATATATTTTATTGATTTTTTACAAAGAGGAAGGGAGAGGATCAGAGAGTTAGAAACATTGATGAGAGAGAAATATCAATCAGCTGCCTCCTGCACAGCCCCAACTGGGGATATGCCCGCAACTAAGGTACATGCCTTTGACCGGAATCAAACCTAGGACCCTTGAGTCTACAGGCCAACGCTCTATCCACTGAGCCAAACTGGTTAGGGCTCATCATTTTTATTGATTAATACTATGGACCATATTAAGGCCTTGAATGTTCATTTCTAGGCAAACTTATTTGGCACAAGTCCCATATGTTTACAAAAAGTCAAATTACATGATTTTAGCCTTCTGGCAGAAGAAGTTTATCAATCCCAAAGTAACCTCTAAACTGTTTTTCAGATCACTAGAGGCTGGCCACATGATATTTGGCTTCTAAATCTTGGAATGAATGTTATCTTGCAGAGAAGTCCAGCCAACGGAATAGAGACCTGGTGCACTCCTTACAAAGTGAGCAAGTCCCCTGGCCCTTTGAGTAAGAAGATGGGCGAGAAGTTAATACTTGGGGTTTAAATCATAGGAAAATGCCTGCACCCCAAGCATTCATGCAATTCTGATAAAATGTGATCCTTCTGTATCCCCAAAGAAATTAAAATGCACATATCTTCAACGTAATTATTCTGAGTAATAAAAGAGAGACTTATGCATGATATGCAAATTACACAGCAGATATGCAAATCATAATTCAAGTCTTTCCTTGAATTAGAAACAATTAGGAATTGGCTCCACTAGAGGCTTTCAAAGAGGATAGGGAGAAAACTGTCACCCTCATCTTGTTCCATGCAACTGAAATATCCAGGTGTGTAGGGAGGAGAAAAGGAGGGGACAGACAGTGGATGTGTGATTTTTCTATTTTCTTACAAATCATGTTTGTGGACAGGAAGAGTTGAGTGTTTTGGGGCCTTGTTATTCCCTTGTTATGTCACCAAGAGTTAGTGGCAGCTCCTTTCTCAGAATGACTCTGGTTTTCAGAGGATTCTGAAATCAACACTGGTTTTAGATTTGTTTGCAATGATCACTAACCCAGGTATGTCTAACTCCTTAGAAGAGAGCCATATTTGCAAAATCTATTTTCTCTTTTTTGGAAAGCTAATTTTCCACCTAGAGTTGAAGATTTACTTTACAACTACTTCTTATGCCAGACCCTGTGTGAGGCACTCCACATACATTATTTCCTTGAATGTCTATGATGTAGGCACATTAGCCCCAAGAGCTTTGGTGATAGCATTCACCTCATGGGGCATCCTGCTACAACTTATGTAGTTAACAAGAGGCAGAAGCTGGGGGGCAGAGGGTTTGTGAAGATATAGACCCTAACTTAGGTTGCTTCTTCAAACATTAAAGAAACACCAAGAGTGATGTAGAGTTTCCGTTTTAGAAAAGGAGGGAACCATCTACTGCAGGTATGTATTCACATGAAACCAAACCAGGTGGAGAGAATAAACACAATAAGACTTCCAAGTTGGTTGGTATCAAGATAGGAGAAATGTCATGTGCTTGGAGCAATCAGGAGAGATTTCATGGAAGAAGTGGCCTTCCAGAGGCTAGCACAGCATAAAGTGAACAGCACATTGTAGACTTTGGCTAAAACATAAAGTATGAACATTAGGACATTCTACCAAGGCAGCGTGAATATACATTGTACTAGCTAATTATGTTGGTGAAGAAGAGTTTTTAGATAAAAACTGCCTGGTCCCTCCCAACTGCCCTTCCCTGCTGGCCATCTTGTGGTGACCATCTTGTGTCCACCTGGGGGCAGCCAACTGGTGTGTTGGAGTGATAGTCAGTTTGCCTATTACTCTTTTATTAGATAGGTTAGAGGCCTGGTGCATGGGGTGGCCTGGCCGAGGGGCCTGTGGTGGTTGCAGGCCAGCCATGCCCCCAGCACCTAAACAGAGGCCTTAAAGTTCTTTAGCAAGGGAAACAGTGATCTAAGAGCTATACTTTAGGAAGATTCATCTGGAACTATGAGTAGGAATAAGTAGGATGGGGGAGACCAGAGGCTGGAAGACTCATCAGAAGGTCTGAGAAAGGTCCATGGAGGATAGACCACCCACAACTGCCTGCCTTCACCAATCTTTCTAACACTTAGCACAGTGCCTGGTGCTACATTGGTTTTCAGTGTGAGATGAGTGCCAGGGAGGAATAGAGAGAGAAAGGAAAGAAAGGAGGAAGGCAGGAGAGAAGGAAGGGGGATGTTTTAGGGACTTTGGAAACTTGTATTGCATATTCTCAATTTATAAATGTCATCCCCTAAAACTTCCCACTCCACAAAAAGGAGTGCATGTACAACTAATTAAATCCGAGGAAGATCTGTTGTACAGTTCATTGTATTGTTCCAGTGTCAATTTCCTGGCTGGGATAATGTACCCCCATATGTAAGAGGCTAACATGGGGACAGCTGGACAAGGGAACATGAGACTTCTCTCTATATTTTTTGCAGCATCATGTGAGTTTGTAATTAGCTCAAAGTAAACGTTCTTTAAAAAAATCCATGCAAGTTGTAAAACACTTTCACACACATACCCCACCCAGTTCTATCAGATGGCTCTCCTTGCACTGACTCTCTTTGGCAGTTCACCAGGCTGAGTTAGAACAGGGTGACCTGCAGGGCAAGACTGCCTCAGTTAGGCGTCCCCATCTCAGGAACATGGCCCTTAATCTCTGACATTCCCCAAAGCCCATTATTTCCCTAATCTCCCCCCAAAGAATGGTTATTTCTTTTCTAGATGTATCTATCAAAGTTCCCAAGTTTTCTGTTTCAAAACTCTTATGTCATGACCCAGTGGATCCAAAGAGCTAAACAAGAATTCATCAGTTTATTCACATTTTCTTTTAAATTTCCTGCATCTGAGAGATGTTCAGACCATTATATGTTATTCTTCATATACCCAATAGTATTTTATTCCTCCCTATCACTTATATCTATATGCCATTTCAGCCACCTATTTTGCCACACAAAGCCCACTTTTCTGCAAAAATCTTAGAATGCTTTAAATTCCTACTTACCATCTCCTGTTTTCAAGATTCCCCAATTATATAATGAAACTAGAGGCCGAGGGCACAAAATATGTGCACAGGGGGGTCGGGAGGGTGTCCCTCAGCCCAACCTGCACGCTCTCTAATCTGGGATCCCTAGAGGGATGTTTGACTTCCTTCACCAGTCTTTCTAACATGTAACACAGTGCCTGGTACTACATTGGTTTTCAGTGTGAAAGGATGTAAGTTTAGGCCTGGTAGGATTGGGCCTAAATGGGCAGTTGGACATCCCTCTCACAATCCAGGACTGGCTCACAACTGCTCACCTGCCTGCCATCCTGATTGCACCTAACCACTTCTGCCTGTCAGCCTGATCACCCCTTAACAGCCCTCCCCTGCAGGCCTAGGTCCCCCCAAACTGCTCTTCCCTGCATGCCTGGTCACCACCAATTTCCCTCCTCTGCTGGCCTGGTCATCCCTAACTGCCCTCCCCTGCAGTCTTAATCACCCCCAACTGCCCTCCCTTGCAGACCTGGTCCCTCCCAACTGCCCTCCCCTGCTGGGCTGATCTCCCACAACTGGCCTCCCTTGCAGGCCTGGTCCATCCCTCTTCTGGTGGCCATCTTGTGTCCACCTGGGGGCAGCCAAGTTGTATGTTGGAGTGATGGTCAATTTGCATATTACTCTTTTATTAGGTAGGTTAGAGGCCCAGTGCATGGGTGGGGGCCAGCTGGTTTGCCCTGAAGGGTGTCCCAGATCAAGGTGGGGTTTCCCTTGGGGAATGGGGTGGCCTGGGCGAGGGGCCTGTGGTGGTTGCAGGCCAGCCATGCCCCCAGCACCTAAACAGAGGCCCTAGTATCTGAGATTTATTTATCTTCTCTAATTGAAATTTTGTAGCCTTGAGCGGAGCCAAGCCTCCTGCTTACTCTATGGCTGCAGCCATTTTTGTTGGGATTTACTTATCTTCTATAATTGAAACTTTGTAGCCATGAGCAGAGGCCTGAACCAGCCAGGGTGTGCGAAAAGCATGGCTTCCTCCATTGCCTGGGAAACCCACGCCTCTTGCTTGCTCCGTGGCTGTAGCCATCTTGGTTTGGTTAATTTGTATACTTGCTCCTGATTGGCTGGTGGGCGTGGCTTATTGGTGTAGCAGAGTGATGGCTAATTTGCATATTACTTTTTTTAGATAGTATAAGCATATATATATAAAAGGCTAATATGCTAAGTGTCCTTCAAAACATCCAAGTGGTCGCTATGATGCACACTGACCACCAGGGGGCAGATGCTCAATGCAGGGGCTGCCATGATGCACACTAGCCTTTTACAAAGAAATGGCACCACAGACCTGGCACTGACAAAGCAACACTCAGCTTCCCCCAAGTGGGACACCAGCTCTGCCACCACCCACCAAATTGCAGCCAATGCTGCTGAGACCCCATGGCACAAAATGTGGCCCATAGCCTATCCCAGAAATGGTGGCTGTGGGTGCCAGATAATGATGTCACATAGCAATGCCCAGCTTCCTCTCCCTAGCAGCAGGCCACCTATAATAATAAAAGCACAATGTGCAAATTGACTGAACAACCAAACAGCAGAATGACAGTCTGGACAACTGTCTGGATGACCTTCTAATGACTATTCTATGACATGCGCTGGCACCAGGCCAGCCAAAACAAGTGTGATAAAATGGGTCAGGGGGCCCCACCATTGCCCCATGATCACCCCCACAGAGGGAGGCCCAAGCCACCCTCTGTGGGGCAATCTATTCACAGGAGGGTGGAGGGAGTTCCACAGTCGATCATACCAAAGATGGAAGCCCAGGCCACCTGGCTAGTGGCCACAGTGGGAGGCTGAGGCCACCTGCCTGGCAGTGCTGTGGCAGATGGGCAGGGCCTCTCTCTGTGGGGCAATCAATCTGGGGCCCCATAATCAATCACCCCAGAGAGGGAGGGCCAGGCTACCAGCCAGCGACACTGTGGTTGCGTGTATGGAGCTGGTCAGCAATCACCCCACAGAGGGAGGCTCAGGCCAGCCAAGTGATCCCACACCATGTCTGTCGCCTACAGAGGGATGCAACTGGTGGCAGGGGATGGGGAGGGACAGCATTGCATAGATATAAAGCAGTGGCAGTGATGGGGGTGGTAGGAAGGAAAGCCTCAACAGGCCCTGATCACCAGCCAGGCCTCACATTCCCGAGGGGTCCCAGGGGCAACTCAAGCCTCCTGCTCTGTCCAGCTCTGTGGAGAGAGCTCAGGTCAGGCCAAGAGACACATCCCATCCCCATGCACCAGGCCTCTAGTTTAACAATAAATGTCACTATAGATCTGGCACCCACAAAGCAACACTCAGTTTCCCCCAAGTGGGACACAGACCCCACTACCACCTTGGAGTGACATCCACCAAATTGCAACCAACACTGCCAAAATCCCCTGGCACAAAATGCGGCCCGCTGCCCAGCCCAGAAATGGTGGCTGTGGGTGCTGGCTTCTCTCTAGAGACTAGCCCCTTTGCAGTTTCTTCAGTGCAGGAACATTGCTTTATAGCCAGGTGCAAACATTTTACACTTTACCCAAATGTCTGTGAAGCATTTTCCCATGCCTCATCTTATTTGATCCTCACAGAAGACCTGGAGGAGGTAGGTAGGAGACTCAGTGGAATCCTATTTTCTTTTCATTAGCTGGAAAATGGAGATTTAGAAAGTTTTGAAACTTGACTCAACTGAAAAGAAGTAAGAAGTAGTGGACCTTGAAAATGACTTCAGGTTTTCTCTGTGCAGAATATAGTCAAACTGTGCAGAATATAGTCAAACACTGCTGCAGTTAAATATTTTACTCTTTGTTCTCCCTGCATGATCTGCAATAATAATCTGCTTCATGTTGATATTTACTGCTGTGTTGCTGACAATTACCTGAAAGAGAAGTTGAGGTGCTTCACTAGGCTGGAGAAGTTTAGCTAAATCAGAAAGCAGGTCTAATTAATCAAATTTATTCTACATATATAAAAGGCTAAGTTGACTTGTGCATGTGCAATACATATAAAGCTCTTGCTGACACCGATTGCCCATGTGTGTTTCAATCTGTCACTGTCGATTGTGAATTTGGTTGAACTTCTATTATAGAGAAAAGGTGAATAGCAATATTAAAATATTTCTCCTAATTAATTTCCTTTCAATGTGCATGAATTCAAGCACCAGGCCTCTAGTATTCATATAAAATGCTAAAAACAGTGCCTGTATCAAAGTGAGTATTTAATAAATTATATATAACTAGTGGCCTAGTGCATGAAATTCATGCACATTAAAATGCAATTAGAGAAAATATTTTAATATTATTATTTTCCCTTTCTTTATAATAGAAGTGTCAGAAATGAAAGAGAAGTAGTAAAATGTATATGAAAATATTCCTTATGTCTGAGTATGGGACCCAGAGTCAAGTCCCTGCCCACCCACGCACGCACGCCTTGAAATCAAGCAAGATCCAGACCCAGATGATCCCACCCCAGTCAAGCCCCACAGAGTAGGAGGCACAGCCTCAGATCCTCCAGCCCAGCGCCATGGTGGGGGGCATGGCCTCAGATCCTCTAGCCCCAGTCTGAGGGCATGAGGTGTGATTACCATTTGCATATTAGCCTTTTATTATATAGGATATTTTCAATAAGTTTTGTCTTCTCTCCTTAACACCTTTTAGAAGTATTGTTCTTTTCATTCTGCAACAAAGTTTTGCAGGGGTTACCAGCAGACCCTGAGCCATGGATGAATAATTACTCTGACACAATATTTGCTGTGAAAGAGAGGTCTAAGGGACTGCCTAACTAAAGGAAGCAGGCAGCCTTGATCACCTGCCCCATTAGGCTTTTATTGTAGCAGCAGTTTGAGATAAAGTTTATCTTTTAAATACAATCAGTAATATTAAGAGGGTACATGTGTTGTAGTATCCTTTAGGCAAGAACACCCAAAGATTAAGCATAAAGTAAACACCCAGGGGTCTCCATGTGAACAGACTTGTTTGGAAAGGTCAAAGAATAATTAGAAGTATTGCCTTCTGCACTCCCCTAAGTCAGAATTCTGATAAACAGGGTGAGCAGCCTTCTGCACAATTCCCTTTTCTCAGAATGTCCTCTTTACAAACTTTCCAACCAAGTCTCATTCTTCCTCACAAAGTTTTATTTTTAGTGTTATTTAATATTTTGCTTTATTTTACATTTAGTGTAAGGAAAACATGCAAAGACATAAAAAAGAGAAAATACTAGAGCAATCTACTATATTCAAAACTGGTTTTGAGAATAAATCATTCTAAAAAGTTCCTCAATCTTCATTTCCTACTACCTCTACACAATGTCCTGAAACATGTGGCATCTCTCCATTTATTAGTCTATAGTCTATCAGTCAGTAGTTCAGCAATTTTCTAACTTATAACTAATTAGTTTAAACAAATATAGCAAAAGCTAAGTCGTCTCAGTTTTTCTGGAGGCTAGCAGCCTGAGATCAAGGTGTTGGCAGGAGCATCTTCCCAATGAAGAACCTAGGGAAGATTCTAATCCATGTTTCTTGCCTAATTTCTGGAACTTCCTTGGCTGATGGTATCAAATCCTGAGGTATAGCCAGGGCAAAAGATGCCGAGCAGCATGAGGAAGAGGGGTCTGAGTGTTAATCTAATATTGGCTTGACCCTACACTTTAATTTGAACCCTATTAAATAGCTTAAAATAATATAAAAACAGGTCCCCCTTGAAACTGTGACATAGTTCCAAAGTGACATGACTTTTCATCAGTTTCCAGCTGGTGACTGCTGCAGTCATCAAATCCAGATGATCTATAACCCTTTACTTACATTTTACTTTTTAAAAAATGAAATAATTGATTTTAATGAGTCATTCCAGACTTAGTCATTAGTATATTTTAAATGTCTCCCTGGTGTTTCTTCAGAGGTTTAATCAGATCTAGTGCTCTTCAGTACAATTTGCAGGCATATTCAGAGATTCGGCTTTCAAGATTTATTTTTAAAATAATGATACTGAAAAAACAAGTTACAGAACACAATTATGGATATGAAATACATGTGCATGGGTACATGTATGGTAGGTAGTCAGACAGGCATGAGCAGAGCAGGACAAGAGCCCAGGTACATATGTCACAGGGCAGGAAGTCTGGGGCACCTAGCAACAGGCAAAACTGGGAAATCAAGGACCTGACCCCCAGGGTAACCTTTCTTCCCCTAGCATATGTCTGGCCATGAGGTTTAGACTCCCTGACTGTTCAAATTGCTGGTCATGCAGTTTGGAGACTCCTCTGACCTGCCCTCTCTTAGCATGTTGCTGGTCACGTGGTAGACCCTTTTGGAGGAGGATTACAGGGCTGAAGAGTGGCTTCATATGACTTCCATATGGGCACTGACAGGACTACTCCCTTAAGCATTAACTCCTAAGATAATATCTGGGCCTCAATTGTGTTTCAGTTCTAAGCCCAAGAAAGCAGCAAAACCAGAAAAGTAATGCCATGGCTGACCTTAGTACCTGCTGCATTGGATAATGATCCCATGCCCTGGTGCTCACCAATCAGTAGAGACGACCACCCTGAAAGGACAGTCTGCAAAGCTGATGATTATTCTATTGAGATCCTCCCCTGGGAGCTCCTCTAAAAACCCCACCCCTAAAAGCCCTTAGAAAGGAGAATCCAGCCCTGTTCTCTCCATGGAACACGCCCACTTCCTTGCTTCAGGCACATTTTCCTAGTTTCTTTTTCTCCTAAGTTCTAAGAGCCCTTTTTTGCCTCTGGAACTTTTTTTCTTTCTTTCATATATATTTAATATTTTTATTGATTAAGGTGTTACATATGCGTCCTTATTTCCCCATTAGCCCTATCCCCACTACTCATGCACTCACCCCTGTTGTCTGTGTCCATTGGTTAGGCCCATATGCATGCATACAACTCCTTTGGTTGATCTCTCCACCTTACCCCCACCCTCTCCTACCTTCCCTCCAAGGTTTGATCATCTGATCAATGTTTATCTCTGGAATTGTTTTTGTTCATCAGTTTATGTTATTCATTCTTGAACCCTTTCTTCTACGGCTCACTTCTTCCACCTCTGTGATTCTCTGAATAAACCTTCTCTTATAGTTTGAGTCTTGGCTCTGGAAATTTTTTTAGCCAGAACTCAAGTACCGAGGTTTCTGAACTGAGGTCCTGTCTGACTTCATGGGTCTAACACCTGGTGATGTTTTCATGGCCCCCAACACATACACATTGCATTTATTTTAACATGTGGGCAGAAACAATCTGAAAGAATAGACTCCAAGCTCTTAGCAGTGGTTATATCTGAATGACTGAGATTGCAGAAGACTCATTTTCTAAGGCAATGGTCAGCAAACTCATTAGTCAACAAAGCCAAATATCAACAGTACAACAATTGAAATTTCTTTTTAGAGCCGAAAACCAACTTCTGCACATGGGCCACAGTTTAAATCGCATTATACTTGCGTGCCTGTACTTGATATTTTGTGGAAGAGCCACACTCAGAAGAGCCTCATGTGGCTCACAATCCACTGTTTGCCGACCACAGTTCTAAGAGATGTGTTTCCATAATATTAAATCAATAAAGATTAAATTATATTTGATGCCCTTGTCAATCAAACTGCCCAACAATATGTATATATTGATCCCATTCCTACCTACATCACTATACACACATACACAAACACACACACACACACACACACACACACACACAGGTATGTATTAGCAGACCACTATTCCTGCAATAATGATGCAGACAACAGCTTAGATTATAGGGAAGAAGCACAGGCATTGTCCTTCTTGCCTCTTATGAGTTAATACACCTCGGGCTGCTAGTCCATTATATCTTGTTCCTAACCTGTTAACCCTTTCTTTCTCGGCCTAAAGTGCCTTTGGGATTATAACGCAACCTCCATCTCAGCTCTAATCCTAGGAACTCAGTATTTATAAGTAGTCTGTGGTGCTTGAACCTTACCTTTATTTTATCCCCATGGCACAGAGACTTTGTGGAAATTCTCCTGGATCTAGTCTTGGGAAAGGATCCCAAATCCTGAGCTATCACCAAAGCAAAATACGCTTAGTAGCATGAATGTATTATGAGGGAAGGAGAGAGATCTGAATGCTAGCAGCCTGGTCAGCATGCACGAGGGACTGAAATGCTTACCCTTTGGAGACCACAGACCCAGGATAGAAGATAAGTTTGTTGACAGTCTGAGCTCCCTTCTGCTGATCTTCTTCCCAGTCTACATATGTACAGAACTGGGCCAAATCATGAAGAGGAGCCATAGCCCTGACTCTCTGTGGTAGAAGCCAAAGGTCAGTTCACTAATTATCAGGTGAAGGGTGAGGGGACCACAACTCTGAAGCATTTATGAGTCACAGGCTTGACCTCTGATGATAAACATCACCCTTTCTCCTGGAAAGCATTTATGCACAGTCACACAGAAGTATGCATAATCTCAGGGATTTCAAGAACCTAGCCAGTTTAAGAACTTTTAAATAGTAATTTTTTTTTGAGAAAGTTAAAACTCAGTGGAAAAGCACAAGTTCTTAGTGTGAGATTTAGAACATTTAAGAAAAATATGGGAGAAATAAAAGTAGGAAAATTAATAACAAAATAAAAGCCAAGATTAAAAGGTTTAGTAAAATAGGAAAATCTGTTTAGACCAGACTTTAAACAGAAAAGTCATCTAATAAAGCTGAATGTTTTCTAAAAAAAAGAATATAGAAACCCCAATGATTGGCATGGGGGTGGGAAGCTATCTTATATGAAACTAGGGGCCTAGTCTACAAAATTCATGAACAGGCAGGGGAGTGGTTCCCTCAGCCTAGCCTGCCCCCTCTCACATACTGGGAACCTTCAGGGGATGTCCAACTGATGGCTTAGGCCCACTCCCCATGGGGAAAGGCACCAGCCCCATCACCGTGCTGCTGCAGCCACTGCCAGTCACCGCAGTCACCAAGATGTTTTCATCAACATGGACTCCAGTCCCTTCACCATGAAAAAATGACAACTTTCTTTAGGCATTTTTCCAGATGTGTCTTTCATAGGATATGACATTTCTTTTTTTTAAATTCTCACTTGAGGATATGTTTCCATTGATTTTTAGAGAGTGTAGAAGAGAGAGGGAGAGACAGAGAGAAACATCTATGTGAGAGAGACACTTTGATTGCTTGCCTCCTGCATGAGCCCAGACCTGGGCCCCAGCCAGGGAGGAATCTGTAACCTAAGTACATGTCCTTGATCAAAATCAACCCTAGACCCTGCTGTCAGCAGGCCGAGGCTCTATCCACTGAGCCAAGCCAACTAGGGCAAGACATTTCTTAGCCCTCCAGCAGCAGACCTTCATTTTCATCTCCAGGAATGTGGTGGAAAAGCCCTAGATCACCTTTTTGGATTCTTATACCAAGTTACCAAGAACACTGCAAGTAGAGTACAGAGAGCTTAGCCAATGAGCAGTCACACCTATCACCTCTGATCTCTGGCTCCACCCCTGCCCAGGCCTAAAGCCTTTGGGTTGGGCCTGGAGCCCCCCAGTTCCCTCTGATAGTTGGCTCTGCCCTGGCCTGGGCCCAAAGCCTCTGGCCTATGCTTGGGGCATGAGCAGGGGACCCCCAGCTCCCTCCAATCACTGGCTCCACCCCTTCCAAGGCCTCAAGCCTCTTGTTGAGGCTTGTGTTTGTGGCAAGGTCCGTCCCGCCCCCCGAGCTCCATCTGATCACTAGGCTCTACCCCTGCCCAGGAGCTCCCTTGTTCAGGCCCTTCCTGATTGCTCAGGACCCACCCTGGGCCTACCTTGGAGTGACCTGGGTGCTGAGAAAGTTCCCAGGACCTAGGTTGCTGGGCGCCCGTTTATGCAAATTAACCTCCATCTTTGTTGGATTAATTTGCATACTCACTCTGATTGACTGTGGGCATAGCAGAGGTACGGTCAATTTGTATGTTTGTCTATTATTAGGTATGATGATAGAGGAGTGGGAAGAAGCTCAGTTGACAACACCCAAATTAAAATTACAAAAAGAAACTTGACTAGCTTACTCAAGGGAACACAGGGAGATAGCAGGTAATTGGGCTAAAATCAGGAAAATAAAAAAGCCAGAAATGAGATGCAAATTGTAAGACACCAACAAAGACACATAGTTGTTTAAATACATAAAGCATGAGAAACAATTACAGGAAGGCTAAAAAATTGCTTTTTAAAAAGTGGCAATAAAAAAATCTTTAACAACTTGTAACTGTATAGAAATGTAATTTGCAAAGTTCCTAACAGTCAATAATGATAGTAATAATCATAATAGTGCCAATATATCATAGACATGAAACATAAACCCTAGGCATGAGACTTGTTTTAATTCATATATTCCACCAACACTAACTTTTGGAGCAGTTTAGTAGACATCTTAAATGAGTAAATTCACATAAAGCACTCATAAAAATTAGCTATTAATATTCTTATTGTTATCAATGTTTCTGCTTGCCCAGGATTCATTCCGCTTGCTGTGGTAAAGGAATTCCTTTGCTCCTGTTGGAAATCACTCTCATCCTACTCTCAATCCATATGCGTCAAATAGGACTGACCTCTGCTCTCAGTTTCTGGAAGGTCCCCTGAGATTGCAGAAAACTCATTTTCTAAGGGATATGTTTCCTTATATTTAATAAATAAAGATTAAATTATATTTGGTGTCCTTCCCAATCATAATGGCCAACAATATGTATATATTGATCCCATTCCTACTACATCACTATATACATGAGTGGGAAGAAGCTCAGTTGACAACACCCAAATTAAAATTACACTCCTCAGCCACAGTAGTAGACTCAATAGACCAATGAAAACCCTTGGTGGGATATTTGCTGACATGATCTTTTTCTAAGACAGGGGGTACTTAGGATCACATAAGCACAGACCAACCAGAGTTCTCTTGGCCCCTACAAAGAAAGGTAGAATATAACTAAGAATAAAAGCAACAGAAGGAAAAATAATCCAAGGAACAAAATTTGAATCAAGGGACACAACTTGGATGAAACCACCCATTTCTAGTTCTAGACTTTTTAGTTACCCAATCCATTGATTATTTTTTCTTGTACAAGTTGGTATGAATTACATTTCTAGAGTTTGAATAGATGTGCTCCCATGTACATGTTGGAGAAATAGTGGGGTCTAAGACAGAGGAGGTCTCTGTTCTCATGGATCCCCAAGTCTACTGTGGAAGCCTAGCATGAACAATTCATACCAATGTGTTGAGAGTTATAAGGGAGGAATGCGATGCTGAAATTTAATAATAGGTACATTCCAACTGGTCTGAAAGATCAGAGAAGACTTCCCCAATGAAGAGACACTTATTCTGAGACATAGAGCATAAAAAAAGGAATGCAACTGATTTAAGAATTGACTCTAAACACACACACACACAAAAAAAAAAGAAATTCCTGCACATATACAAAATCTTTGAACAAAATTCTCACTCCACATATTATATAAAAGGCTACTTTGAATTGACTAATAGAGCATGCCAATACCAGAAATGCACGTCACATAGAAATTAAGGTATCCATAGACTTTAAAGTGTAATATATATTAATTTCTGTAAAGAATGAGAAATTATATTCAAGGCGATGGCTAAAGAAATTTAGAAGTGTTCACAAATACACATTGTCAAAGATTATTCTGGAGAAACAAATAGTATTGGCATAATTTAGATGGTAAAATGATTTTCTGCTGAAAAGTCGAGGCATTGAATGTTCTGAGGACTGAAAATTACTTTTGTGATCTTATTAAAGTCATGTAAGTTTTTAGGCATCAATTTTTTGAATCTAAAAATCTGAGTTGTACCTCAGATGATCTACAAGAGCTCTTGCAGTAATTAAATTCTAAAATGAGAATCTAGTTTGTCAAGCTTAATTTGGACATATTAAGGTATCTTTCAGACACCAGCCAAGTGCTCACTGTGCTAAATTTCTATTTCACAAGGGCCTTTACATGATTATTCTCTACTTGTAGGATTGTAACTTATCTAGAGAACTTAACTTTTAAAGAAAGATCAAAGCTAAAGTTCATGTTTCATATTGTAGAATGTTGGTACAATGTGATGCTTTTAAAAAAATCAAACAGTGCTCCCAATGATATTCACAGAAATATGTCTCAATTGAGAAGTGATATAAAATTAAATTAGCCCAGCCGAAATGGCTTGGTGGTTGAACATCGACCTATGAATCAGGATGTCACGGTTCAATTCCCGGTCATGGCATATGCTTGAGTTGTGGGGCATGCAGGAGGCAGCTGATCAATGATTCTCTCTCGTCATTGATGTTTCTACCTCCCTCTTCCTCTCTGAAATCAATACAAATACTTTTTATTAAATTAAATTAAATCAAATCCATGAGGTATGAGGGTAAAATAATGTCTGGTTTCAGAGCAAACATACCAAGAGGGCAGGGTCTCTTCAAAGAAGTCCTTTGGGAGATAAGTCACATCATCCCAAACATGTGCTGAGCCATACAAGAGGTATTTTTTGAAACTACTTTTTTGAATTGCCTTAGAGACATAGCTTGTTCTTTTGACTTCTGTTAATAGTGATAAAAATTGCCCTTTGGATGATTTTTTGAAAACAATAAAAAGGGACTTAGCTCCAAGTTATGTGAAAAAAAGTGAGTACCAAGCTATAGAATTTCACTTTGATATGAAACATAAACCAGGGAGTTTTGTTCTCCTGTGCTCAAACTGATTCTAGGGCTATTCCAAATAAGATCTAAAGAAAAGTAGTTTTGCACAGAGACAGTATCTTGAGAATAAGTGTGTCTCCTGATAGGTTAATTGCTCACGTACATACTCTAGGCCAACTGATACACAGGTAATTTTTTGTTGCCTATTTTGCCAAATTGAATATATGTAGAATTAAAATTGGTGGTCCATCCAGTAATTATCTGTAAACTTATCATTCCAAAATACTTTGGAACATCTAACATGAGCCATGCCCTGTACACAACAGGCACTCAAAGAATAAGCACAATTGCCAACCTCAAAGCAGTGCAAATGCAAATAAGGAATGGAGCCCATCCTTGAGTGTATATCCCTATTATGGGGCCTAGAAAAGGAGCATCTGGCAACAGGATGAAAATGCAATATATAGTGATGAGGTGTCTGGGGAATTAAATGTAACTTCTGAATGATATTTTTGAAAAATTAATGGGATCTAATTAAGTATATTCAATCCATACTGAAAAGAAAAGTTTTTTATAAATGATATTTGAAGTAACATCTTTGAATAAATCTACAACTTTATTATTATTGCTAATCCTCAAACAAAATATCTATAAGAATTATTAAATCTAAGCTATTGTCTTTTGTATATGTTTACTGATACTAGTGGGAAATAAATTGTAAAAATTTTAATTTTACATTTAATAAATTGTAAGTCTTCACAATTAAATTAATGATATTCAAGTCCCACAGTAGTTCACAATCTAATTTTATCCTTGGGAGAAGTGATATTTTGTCTATTTAAGTAATAAAAATTCAAGCAAATTCACCAGTTGCTAATTTTTTTAAATTATAAAATATAATCCATGTTAGTGTCCAAACTTTCCAACATACTTAGGAAATATTTAAAAGGGCAACATGAACAAAAAGTTTCCTGAATTATTTTAAACTAGTAGCCCTGCGCACAAATCCGTGCGCCAGTAACTCACCAGTAGCTTGCTGCCACTCTCCAGCAGCTCTCTGCCTGCTGCTCTGCCCTCCTGCAGCTCCTCCTGTTCCCCGCTCATAGCTTGCTGCCCAGCCCCCCATGTAGCTCTCTGCTGCCCACTTGTAACTCACTGCCCCACCCTCCTCCTGATCCGTGATCCTTTCATTACATGGACAGTCATTAAGCCTCAAAGTGTAAAAACCATTTGCATATTACATCTTTATTATATAGGATACTCAAATGCTTGAGGAGGTGGGAAGGAAAGCTGGTAATATATAGTATAATTTTCCCCAGAAAAATCTTTGTTTATACGGAAATAAATTAGAAAAAAAATACTAAACTGTGGGAGAAAACAAAAGAGGACAATTAAGATAATCATATTTTACCATTAGCAGAACTCTACCAATAACACATTACACACATTTACCCTGGCAAATATCTTTAATTTCCACTTAGGAGAATTTTAATACTCTCTAACAGAATTCACTTCTGTTCAGAAGCCATCTAAAAATGTTTCTGTATAACTTCAATAACTAATGTTGAAGCTAGCATTACTTTTAAGTAAATATGAATAATAATAAGTGAAAAGAATTTCCTAAGACAAAGGAAAATACATTTGTTTCATCCATTTTATAAAATGACTAAACTCAAAATTGTGACTGCATCAGCAAATCTATCTACTCAATTCTGAGTTTAAAAATTGGGGGTATTCTATTTTAGGGTGAAAATTCTATAACACGGACTGTATTTTTCTACCCATCTGGTATTAATTTGAGTCAAAAAATATTTTATGAGCCCAAAATTTTAATATTTTCTGGGTTGGCACAATTCCATTGAGAATAGTGATGCCAAGGTTTCTAAGACTCTAAATATGGTCTTTGGGAAATGCTTCTCCTTCAATTGAGATTTCCACCATTCCATCTCCTCCCACCCTTAAATTTATGTAGAAAATAAATATATATATATACATATATTTCTAGAACAAAGACTGTAGGTGAATTTAAGATTCTCTTTTGTTGCTTGATATTTTCTATAAGCACTAAAATTATCTTGCATATTTTTTGATTCCTATCTATTCTCCATGTCTAATCAATTGACAAGTATTAATTGAGCCAACTTAGTGGGCCTATAGAAAATGGCCTTTGACTTAGCTGGATTTGAGGTCTAGTTGAGGAGATAAGAAACACATGGGAAAGAACAGCAAAATCTACAAATAAGTGCTCATTTGCAGGGTTTGGACAGCATGTTCTGGGAAATAATGAGACAAGAGAAATGCTCAGGAGCTGAACTGTGCAATGAACAAGGAAAGTGGTCTATGTGGATGGTGACAGATAAATGCCACCTGGATGAGATAGCATGTCTCTTGTTTGTCAGTTGCAGAGTGATGGTTAGGCTAGCTGTCTCATTTTGCTAAGCCTCCACGTCCTCAGCTGTATAAAGGGTTATCATGAGGATAGCATGAAGTGAAGCCTAGCACAATATCTGGCATGTAGTTATGAGCTATTATCTATTCAGGAAATAGGACTTCATCACAATGTTAGCTGATGGATAGAATTTTAAGATAAAGGGAGAGAAGATTTCAGAACTAAAAGTGGCATGTGAACAAACCTGGAGGCAGAAATAATGATGCTGTGTAGAGATAAACACTACTGAAATTTTCAAGTTTTCTGCCAACTTATACTAAGATACAGTTTAATAGAATGACTATTTTGTGCATTTAACCACAGGGATAATGTAGATGCCTATTCCTGTTTCCCTGGAGATTCTGATTCAGTGGGTCTATGAAGAGTTCCAGACATCTGTATGTTAAAACACATTCCATGTGATTGTTTTGATCAATTTGGGGGGTATAATTTTGATGTTATGACTAGTATTCAACACACTCTAACATCCTAATTATTCTGTGATTTTATGAAAGCACATTTTAACATAAATTCTTAGATGATCATTTACAAAAAGTTTTAATAACTCAAGGCTGTGTATTCTTGAGACAGAGTGTAGAATAGCTAAGAAGTAGATGAAAGCACAGAATTTCAGAATTATGTAGTGACATTGGATAACACTTTTTCATTTTACAGATGAGATGACTGAGACCCAAAGGAAGTAAATGACAAGTTATCATATTTACTATAATAATAGCTACAGTGTCAGGGGCCTTGGGTGAAAAAAAAAAAAGGCTAGCCTTTCATCTTTGCATAAGCAGTTTAAGAAATTCAATATCAGTCAAAATGGAAAGGGAGTGAATTGGACAATAAGAAAGCTGTGAGCCTTAAGATTTTTTAAAAAACTGGCTCTTCTGCAGGAGCACAGGGAAGGTCATGAAGTCTCTCTTTTTTTTTTCTCAAAAATTTTTTTCTTTTTATTAATTTTTATTAACTTTTATACATATCTCCCCATTGCCCCCCGCCCTCCCAGGCATACCCCAACACCCCAGTGTCTGATCATTGGTTATGCTTATATGCATGCATACAAGTCCTTTGATTGATCACTTATCTACCTCACCTAACTTTAATCTTTCTGCTGTAATTTCACAGTCTGTTTGATGCTTTATGATTTTTGTCCTCCTGAGAATTATCAGTCTACTCCCTTTCTGTGCTCCTGATTCTATTATATTCACCAGTTTATTCTGTTGATCAAATTTTTAATTCACTTAATTTTTAGATTCACTTGTTGACAGATATGTATTTGTTGTTCATAATTTTTTGTCTTTTACCTTTTTGTTCTTCCTCTTCTAAAAGAGTACTTTTCAGCATTTCATACAATACTGGTTTGGAGTTGATGAACTCCTTTAGCTTTTTCTTATCTGTGAAGATCTTTATCTGACCTTCAATTCTGAATGATAGCTTTGCTGGGTAGAGTAATCTTGGTTGTAGTTCTTGCTATTCATCACATTGAATATTTCTTGCCACTCCCGTCTGGCCTGCATCGTTTCTGTTGAGAAATCAGCTGACAGTCAGATGGGTGCTCCCTTGTAGGTAATGAACTGTTTTTCTCTTGCTGCTTTTAATATTCTCTCTTTGTCTTTTGCTCTTGGTACTTTAATTATGATGTGTCTTGGTGTGGTCCTCTTTGGATTCCTTTTATTTGGGGTTCTGTGTGCTTCCTGGACTTGTAAGTCTATTTCTTTTACCAGATGTGGGAAGTTTTCAGTCATTATTTTTTTAAATAGGTTTTCAGTATCTTGCTCTCTCTCTTCTTCTGGCACCCCCACAATTCTGATGTTGGTATGCTTGAAGCTGTCCCAGAGGCTCCTTACATTATCTTCACATTTTTGGATTCCTTTGTCTTCTTGCTTTTCAGGTTGAATGTTTTCTGCTTCTTTATATTTCAAATTTTTGACTTGATCCTTGCCTTTCTCTAGTCTGCTGTTAGGACTCTGTATAATATTTTTTATTTCAGTCATTGTCTCTAGTATGTCCTTTTTCATCTCCTCTTGGGTCTCACTAAATTTATCCAACTTTTCTAGCATATTCTTGAAAAACCTTATAAGCATGGTTTTGAACTCTATATCCAGTTGTTTTTTTCCCTCCATTTCTTTTGTTTGTAATCCCTTCCCTGTCTCGGCATTTTCACTATGCTGGGAGAACTTCTGTGTTGGATTCAGCCTTATGATACCAGACTTGCAAAACCGAAGAAGCCTCTGCTGATCTTGGGATGGGTGGAGTCTCAGGGCTTAAGGGACCGCCTTGCCTTCCAGTCGGCCCCGCCCTCCACGGCCCCTGAGTCTCACGTGACTGGGTAATCGCTGGATTGGTCCTTGTGCGCGCGCTGGCGGTGCCTCTAGACCGCTGCCCCTCCGGCTCCCCTGGGAACCAGGACCACAGGAGTCTAGGTCTCCAGGGTTTCGCCCAAAACAGGGGCCCAGTGGAGTCAGAAGTGGCACAGTTGGGAGGGTCTTTCTCCAGCCCCCTCGAAAGCCAGCGGCACAATCAGCAGTCTGTCCTGCGCGCAGTGCCGTGCGCGCCACCAGGCCTTTGATCTTTTGCGACTCCCCTAAATTTCCGTGCACTTCTCCCTTTTCACAGTCCAAACTCCCCCGTATGAGTTTCGGCTGGATCTGGGGTTTAGTGTCGTAAGATAAGGGGTTCAATGCCATTGGGAGTCTCCGTTTCCCTCCCACCAGAGAAAGCCAGCCAGGTACTCCGGCACCTGCTCTCTTAGCGCGTGCGTGTCTCCGTACCTCAGCTTTTTGCAGCTCCTCCGAGTCTCTGGGAGCCCCTCTCTTTCCCTCTAGTTGTAGAACTTCCACTCAGCCAGCTTTCCTGTGGTTCTGGATGATGTCCGTTCTGTCTTTTAGTTGTAGTTTTGAAATTGTTGTGCGAGGCAGCAGTGTAGGTGTTTACCTATGCTGCCATCTTGGATTCCTTCCAGAAGTCTCTTAAAGCCAACAGAAATGGATTTCACTCAGACTGGTCAAAGGGGTATAAAATCAGCAGGGTCTTAGTGGACAAACAAGTGACCTTGCTATACATCAGAAGTTGCATAGAAAGTTGCAACCTTCACCCACAGTAACTAAGAAAGTGTCCGTGATTTCACCACCTCTCACAGATAAAGTCAAAATTGGATATAATTTTATCTACTGGGCATAGTTGAAACTGAAATGAGCAATTCCATACATAAAATAAAAACAAACTTTCATATTACTGAATACTTCATACCATTGCTCAAGTTTGCTTTCGGCATTTGTATTTGGCCTGTGATTTTGCTTGCACATTTGCCCATCCAAGGTCAATCACCAGTACAAGTGTCTAACATATATAAAAACTGAACTCTGTGTCTAACCATTTTTTACTTATAAGTATCTAAAATTGGAATGTTCTATTAACAGCTTAATTTATAGAATATGCACGTGCAAGGGGAATACTTACTGTAGCCTTCCAAATGGTATCTTTTTTAAGGGTATGATGAACTTTCTAGACTTAGAAGTAATAAAAGCTGATTAAATTTCATTACATTGCACTCTTCTGTAAAATTTGGGAAAATGGCCATAGCCAGTCGGGCTCAGTTTATAGAGAATCAGCCCGTGGACTGAAGGGTCCTGGGTTTGATTCCAGTCAAGGGCACATACCTTGGTTGAAGGCTTCCAGCCCTGGTTGGGGGCATATGGGAGGCAACCAATAGATGTGTCTCTCTAATATCGGTGTTTTTCTCTGTCTCTCCCTCTCTCTTCCACTCTCTCTAAAAATCAATGGAAAAAATATCCTCAGGTGAGGCTTGAAATAAATAAGTAAACAAACAAACAAACAAACAAACAAATAAATAAATAAATAAATTTGGAGAAATGTATTCCATGAATTATTATTGATAACTACCTATTTCTCATACCTTATATCTAATTCATCATTGATATATACCCTCTAAATCTTTCTAAAACCCATTTCTTCTCACTATTTTTAGAGCAGTAATTTATCCACATCTAGTGAGATACTAATGCTCGGGGACATTTGTGTATACCAACACCCAAGGCACTTCCTAGATGGTAAAGATAATGAATTACCAACTATGAAACCAAGGTTATGTCTTGGCAATAATTAGGTCTCAATGAGTCAGTTTTTCTTTGGGAAGGAGCAGAAGGAAGAGGTCATTCTGAAGGGCGGGGACTTGAGGAAAAGGCAAATTTTAAGGTGAAGGATTCTGAAATATAACAGAATGAGTGATAGTTTCTGAGAACATCTGTGACTTTGTAATACCTCCGAGGGCCCTGAGAACAGATGCTATGCTGCTGAAAATCTTCCCTGTGCCACTAGCCTGGGTTGCCAGTGACCAAGATGGGCTGTCAGGACTTGCTACTATGCCTGTAATTCTTGACTCGCATTTTGAGTCTTCCTAGCTCTTTCCAGCCTAGTCTTCTTCAACCTGATATGTATTCTAGTCATTTTCCCTGTCTAGGAGAAGGAGAAGGAATACAAGAAACAGAAAACATCAAAGAGGGGGAAAAAAGTATATCTATCTGCCAGTTTTTGTCAGTGGGGAAAAGGATTAGTTCTCCCCCTTACTAGCTTTCCTTTCCTTGGTGGAGTTATCTTTTCTTTATTATATTGACTTAATATTTAATGTATTCCTTTTCCAAGGAATACATTCCTCGAAGCTATTTCTTCCCTTCACAGTTCTCTACTCTGGCTGTGCACCAGAATAACCTAGTGAGCTGTCTACAAACACTTATGTCTAATCCAGTAAGTCTGTTTGGAGAGGGTATAGAACTTTTAAAAGTATCCTAGGGCTGAGAATTACTGTTTTAGTCTATCAAGGGTCTCTTGAATATTTCATTATAGCCAGAATGGAGGAAAGACTGGCAGAATAAGAAGTAAAAGAAGAGAGCAGAAATAACATTAGAGGAAAATAGTAAATGAGAAGAAAAGCTAAGAAGGTTTCATTTAGAATCCCAGAGAGATTCCCACATGCAAAAGCTTCAGCATGAATGAGGCTTGGGGCAGAGCTTGCTTAAGCCAGGCCGGACTGCAATCTGGCTCTTCTGAACCCTCGTCCACTGTTTTTATATCTAGAGGGTTTTGAAGAGTAAACAAGCTTAAATCATATTCCAACTCCAGTGGACAGGGTTGGGGGTTGGGGAGCAGACTATTCTAATTTGGGAGTTTGAGCATGGAAGCCCAGACAGTCCTGGTCCACCCTGTTGTTCTGGTCTTGGAGTTGGGGTCACAGCCTGACCATGTAGGTCAGGAGGATCTTCTAAGCCTGCAGAGTTATAGATCTCAATGCCTGGTCAGTAAAGCAAATGAGGTCATGATAGCTGTGTCCTTAGTGTGAACTGTCACTTCGAGCAAGACTCAACACTACAGCCGGCGGTGTCTATCCTGCAAGTCTCAGCTCTTACAGGAACTGCTCGCTGCCTGAATGAGCTTGGAGAAAACTGGCCAACTTTCCCAGGAGATCCCTGCAGTAAGTAGACTGATGCACTGGAAGAACATAAATAGGAATGAATATGAGGTAAATGAAAAAGGCTTGAAAAAGCATCTTCTAATAGCTTAACTGAATATAAGAATATATAAAGCAAATATGCCTTGCAGTTTGAAGATAGAATATGATTGATGAGTTAAAGTTTGAAGATCATCTTCGTTGAGCAGCATTTAAAATCTATAAACATAATAAAAATGAAATGATTTTCATTTAAAGGAAACAACTGTCTTGACTTTCCATTAGTAGATGGCATATGTTGAAATGATTTTTCCATTCAAGGTGTTAGATTGCTATTAACCTATTTGCATGATCTTCTTCTGTCCTCTTGTGGCCAAAGATGGACATTTGAGAGCCAGTTACCTGGGGTAGACCTTCGTGGCACAAAACAGAGCAGGTGGAGATGAAAGCTAATGCTCCCTCCCATCTCATTAGGACAATACCCAATCTAGAGAGTGCCATGCCTAGAGACCTTAATGATTTGATGGATTTAAAATTAGTCTTTGTCTGGGGACACATACGGCCTTTGAGATGACCTTTATGGTCTGGGAAAGGAAATTTAAGGGGAGAGCACCCCCTGCTGGAAAATGTAATCATCACTAGAATTTAATGTCTGAGCCAAAAGAACAACTAAAATGAGACATTATGCAAATAAGGCATATTAATATAAGACTCATGCAAAATTATGGTTTCTTTCAGCAGGCCCTCCTTTAATAATTGGCCTGGTAAGTCATTCATCTTCAGGCAGTTGCCGACTTTCTTTTCTCTAACATAAGTACCATTAGAATGCCTTTGGATACCAATCTCCCACTTCGTTTCTTCTTCCATTCTTGGAGGTAATGCCAAATGCCATCATTAAAATTATCCTTCATCAATAGATTATCACGTTTCCTCAAATTTATTTTTTAGAGAATTCTACTACATTAAAAAACAAACAAAAAACTTCCACCACTACCATGAAAATCTCTAGTCTACATCTAGAACAATAAAGACTTCCTTATTCAATGAGAGGAAAAATCAAAATACAAATACACTTCTGTTCAGTTCTTGAAATTCTCCAATACCTTCTTATGTCTTAGTAGTCCAAATCCTATTGAAAACCTCACCATTGTTGGGTCACGGCTATGGCCAGCTTCATCCTTAGGGTCCCCTCCTCTTTGGTTAATCCCCTTCTCCAGAGCCAGTGCTTGGTAATGTCCTTGAGCTACCTCAGGACCCCAATGAAGGCACCTACCCTCTCCTGTTCTTCATGCCTCTATCTCTTGTGTGTCCTTTCAATATCTACTTTCAAAAGATTTAAAAACAGTCACTATGGTCTCAGTCTAACCTTCTCGTATTATATAAAATAAACAATATCTGAATGGAATCAAACTGTTCAAAATCTTCCCAGAAAAGTAGCCTTAACTTAGGGGAAGAACATCAATGATATGAAATTCAAGTCAAAACTAGACTATTTTGGCACAGAAACTTTCCCACATTAAGCAGTCCACTCATGTGAAATCCACTGTAAGCTTCGTAAAGTTTTTCAACTATTTCAGCATGTCCACAATGCCATCTGAAATCTCTTCCTCTCCATTTGGGTATTTGTTGTTTGGATGGTCAGAGACCTCTGAACTACTTCAAGGCACTCTAAGAACCTTTTTAAAGTAATAATAATGAGTCAGTGTGTTTAGTGTGGTTTAATTGTATTTCTTTCTAGAATGAATTAAAGTTTGCAATTACCTCTTTTTTATAATATGGTAAATCTAAGAAACTGCAAAGTTAAATGATTTTGCCAGGATGCCACAAAACCACTAGCAAACAGAGACTTATTTACTGTATTTTGCAAATCTTGATCAGTTAGTCAAGTGGGATGCAGCTTTACTCTAAAATAAGCAAGTAGAGGAATGCCTCAACATTCCAGCTTTCAGAATCACTGGACCACATAAGATTTTTATCAAAGTTATAGAAGTCTGAACTCGAATGGAGATTGAATACTTATTCACCTTTGAAAAGTTCAAATATTAAAGCAAATTCTACCACAATATACATTTTTTTTTTTTGGTTATTCCATTTTGGTGTTTGTTTTTGGCAAGGAAAACTTAATCGAGTAGAAGTTTTCTGCCTTACTCATTTTCACAGGAAAATGTCTGTAGAGGCCAAAGTTGATAATCAAGGGTATTTAATCACATGGGAAAACCCTAGGGACATTAATTACAAATGGTTTGAATTGAAAGGCAACTTTGAAACAGGAAGTTTTGCTCCTCAAAAAAATAAGAGCTTTTTCTATACACCTTTGGAAATCACTAAATCATAAGACTCTCACTATCAAAAGCAAGAGCTGAGATGTACCTTACCATTTACCCAGTTAAGAAGCTCTCACTAACTATGTTTGCAAGGATGGATAACTGCTCTGTAATGATTCTTTTTGGAATACATCATGTGGGTAGTGGGCATAGATCCAATTTAGTTTGAAGTGACCCTGTATGCTATTGGTCCCCTTCGTCTGATTATTTATCAGTTACAGACATTTTTTGGCAGTTAGTGCATTTCCATTATAAAAATCAACGTTTGCTTAGAGCAGTGCCCTGCTACCCAGAGCTACAGCTAACAGTCTGGAGTATTTTATTTCCAACAATAATGCAAGAGATCCTGGCAAGAACTGCCAGCTGCCAACCTGTTTTGATGAGCTTCCTGTCCTCTATGATTGCCATGCTGATGTTGACAATGTACGCTGGCCACTGAGGTAGAAAGGGATGGGTGCTCAGATCTCTACAAATACAGCACAAATACTCTCTATTTATGAAAAAGACTGAGTGATCAGCTGCCTAACATGAGCCTGGCTCTAAAATAGCAATGTGTGTTTTTAAAGCATGTTGCCACCAGGCCAGGCTTGGAAATTTAATTAGGCTAATCTGGATGACAGTGAGACATAAATGTATGAACTAGCCATAAGCACTTGCATTTTTGAACTCTCATTTATTTCTATATGTTATTTCCTCTTGTCACCACTGTGAAGGCGTTCCAAGGGCCTGTCTCCTCCAGATGGTGACATTTCCAAACCAGGGCCATCAGATCATCACCCTGACTCACAGAATAGCTCATTTCTAAGACTAAATGATCAGTGAATTAACTCTTTCTAAGGAAGTAAGAAAACATGCAGTTCACTGTGTCCAGTGCTGTTTTTCAGTCTTTCTGGTTTGCCTGCTACATAAGACAAAGCCATACTGGAATTGAAGTTTCATCAGTCAAAGGAAAACTAAATAAAATGTGCTATTTAGTTACTTTTCAATGACCTTTCTTCCATAAGAAGATTTTCTCTAAAACCAGGATTTTCTTTTAAATCCTAATTGCTAGAAGGAAAAATCTCCCTCCTCTGACATACTCAATTCACACTGTATACTGCTAGGCTACAATAGCTAAAAATTAATTTAAAAGTAGACAAAAAAAAGCTTAGGATATGTGTCAAAAAGAAACACAAATGACCACCAAATATACCAAAGAGCTCAGTTCTTTCTCTTATCAAAGTAATACAAATATGAATGAGACATTTTTTCCTGCTGAGAAACGGGCAGAGACGTTTCTTTTGGCTGACAGCACTCAGCCTGGCATGGGTGTGACGAGGCAGTTATTCTCAGGCATCACTCCTGGAAGCACTGAGTGGTAGAACCTTTCCAGAAGCAATTTGTCTCATATAGCAAGGGCTTCCAGGGGCAAAAATGTAGCTTGGCCAGGAATTCCACTGCTGCTGACCTTCTGATTTTCCTCTCCATGCCACAAAGAAAAGATCTGTTCTTACTGGAGAGCTGCACAGCCTCAACGTTTGAGTCTTTTTCCTTATGGATTAAGACCTTTCACCTTTGGCTCAACCAGTGTCACTCAGTGTCAACCTATGGACCAGGAGGTCATGATTCGATTCCCGGTCAGGGCACATGCAGGCTAGATCCCCAATGTGAGCATGCAGGGAGCAGTCAGTTAATGTCTCTCATCATTGCTGTTTCCATCTCTCTCCCTCTCCCTTCCTCTCTGAATTCAATAAAACTATTTTTTTAAAAAGAAAAGAACTTTCACCTTTCCACTCACAGGAAGACTTTTATGGCTTCTCTTTGGCATATCTGAATTGCCAGCATCATCACTCCTGTGCTTTGGGGCCATTATTAAGTAAAATAAGGGTCCCTTGATCATAAGCACTGTGAAACAGCGATGGCCGATCTAGTTACTGAGACAGCTGCTAAGAGACTGACAGGTGGGTGGCATGTACAGCATAGAGGTGCTGGACAAAAGAATGAGTCCCACCTGGGCAGGACAGAGCAGGACCTGGCCAGATCCCATCATGCTACTCAGAATGGTGCACAGTTTAAAACTTACAAGTAGTTTATTTCTGAAATTTTCCATTTAATATTTTCAGACTGTGGTTGAGTATGGGTACTGACATCTTGGAAAGCAAAACCATGGATATGGAGGAACTATTGTACTCATCTCCTGGGTACTTCCATGTGTATGTGAAATACACATGCTAATAAACCTATTATTATTATTTTACTTTTTGTTTTTGCTAATCCCTCCTTTGTCAGTCTAACTTTGCAGGGCCACAGTTAAAAAAAATCCAGGAGGGTAGAAAAAAAAGTACTTTTTTTCCTCCCCCACACTGGAATGTTACCACACCACTGAAAGCAGAATGACTTAGAATCCAAAACCACTTTTGTTGAGTCACAGCTAGAAAGAGGTTGGTGGAACATTGAGTAATTATGGTCTGTCATGATAAATGGTACCAAGAAGTGTGCCTCATATAAGAAAAGTATCATTTCATTGAAACCAATCACATTCTCAGGGGTGTAAAAAGCAATCCTTACTTTTTTCTTGAATAAGAGGGGAAAAAAATTTTTGATGTTACATTGGAGTTCTCATAACCTTAGCGGCACTTTTTAAATCTCATTCTGTTTGTTTGGCTTCATGCAATGAACAGTTTATAATTATAAGTAAGCTGAAAGATAGATATTTCAACTGACAGAAGCAAAAAAACAAAAATGTAGGGAGAAAGAATAAACTTTTGGAGCAAAATAGCCTTCCTTTTCTTGCTTCTGGCTCATCCACTGCGAGGTGAAACTTACAATGACATCAGTTACCCTGGAAACTTCTTTTAACAAAAGAATCATCCCTGTCTCCAAGGGGGAAATAATTTTCTTGGTTTAAAATTCCAGGGGGAAAATTAAAAGGTATATAATTTTGCTAAAATATGTTCAGAAAAATCTAAAATTGTAACATGAAATTATAATACAGAAGAATACATTTTACTCAAAAGAAACTTCATATGAATCTTTTCATCAAGAAAGTTATA